>WTXC01000536.1:0-11067 GCA_022496195.1 Lactifluus subvellereus | reverse complement strand
CACCGTCATTCAGGACCAAAGGGACTCAGTGTCTGTCGTGAATCCATTCGCGTTTGCATTGACTGGCTATTCGCAGCGCCAACGCCGCCATTTAATCTGTTCACGCTTTATCTCATCCGCACTGTCGTCGAGCTTGTATCCCTTGCCTCATTCGCCTATAACAAGCACGCCCATGACACCTCCTGAATCGCATTTTCGTGGGTGTGGCCGTTAGTGAAGCGCGTCAACGGCTCGGGAGGCCTCCCGAGCCTGCAGGTATGTTTGAATGTTTAATTTTCTCTTATGTAGTCCTCAACAATCACAGCACGAACGGTGGACAGTATAACAAACGCCCAGGAGCGAGATCCACGGCCCCTACAACACGACGCCCCTAAGGACACGCCCACAGCCCGTGCAGGGCTGTGACGCCGTGGGTCCTCGCGCAGTACTTGACGGTACCGCCAGACCTTGCTCCACTGTTCTCACGAGCAATGCCATCCATCCCAGTCTCCCAACTTTCCGTCAACAACATACCAGATCCCACAAGACTAGCACCAACGGATGCCACGACACCGTCAATTGACGGCGTGAGGTGCCCAGAGACCCCATGGACGGCAGATACAGCACTCTGCACTCCATTCTCTGGGACAGTAATACCCCCACGACAGGGCCAAGTGTCCGCTTCTTCACTGCTGGATAACGACGAGTCACCATCAACCTCAACTTCGACCGCAACAGAGTCATCATCTACCATCCCCCACGGCGACCATCCTGAACATCGTTTCCCACTTCACTCATCACCACGTGGCGCTGCATCCATCCTATCGCAGAGTTTGGTCGTCGTGAGCTCTATCCAGAGTATCCTCTACACCCACAGGCGCTGCAGCGTTCTCCTCTGCTCGGCCCGAGTCCTGCACCTGCATTTCTGCCAGCGCGCAGTGGGCACGCACCTTCTCCAATGTATCTCCCTGCTCTACCTTAACCTCAACGTGACCCACACCCCCATTCTCACCTCCATCAACATGGGTACACACCGCCCACCTCCGCATATCAAGCCTCCACATGCTCAGCATGTGCTCTCTACCCATCATCTCCCTTTTTGAGTTCTCCACCGCCATCTGTGCTGCATGAACCCAATGTACACAGGCTTACCAACCCACCATTACTCGCCATGCCAGTCTACCGTTTTAGCTGGGCCTCCCTTACCGGGCCCGTGCCTATTCCGGGACCTCCTGCAGCATCAGCGGCAGCACCTGCAACAGTGGCGGCAGCTACAGCAACGGCAGCGATGGCGGCAACAGCGGCGGGAAACCCGATGGCAGCAGCAGTGGCGGGCAACGCGGCGGCAGCAGCGGTGCACTCGTGTACCATTGTCAAACACCCCGTTGCCTCTCAAACGTCAGAGAAGACGGATCAGGCTGCACAGGCACTGCATGAGAGCATTTCTAACCTACTTGGAAAGCGTAATGCTGGCCCCACGTTGATCGAGGAGGCAGAGGCGCCACCATGGCGGAAACATGCACGCCCACGATCCAAGGTGAGACAACAGACTCCATCCTTTGCTATGCCCTCTTATTTCTCACTCACCATAGCGTGCCCTCGTTGTTCAGATCACTCTTTTTTTTACAGCCCCATCCCTTTTTGCAGGCAGGCACAGCAGGGGCGAGCGCTGGCGTGGACGTTTCCGGCATCCACCTCCCAACGGCAGATATCTACACCACGTCGTACACTACTACACATTCGGGGACGAACCCGACAATGGGACGTTGCGGTGGCAGCGGCGGCGGCGGGCAACGCGAGGGCGGCGGCATCAGCAGCGGCGGGCAACGCGGGGGAGGCGGCGGCGGAGGGCAATGCGGTGGCAGCAGCGGCAGCGGGCAACGTGAGGGCGGCGGCATCAGCAGCGGCGGGCAACGCGGGGGAGGCAGCGGCGGAGGGCAATGCGGTGGCAGCAGCGGCGGCAGGCAATGCAGGGGAGGCGGCGGCGGAGGGCAATGCGGTGGCAGCAGGGGCAGCTACAGCAGTAGTGGTAGCACACAACGGGGGTGGCGGCGACGGCAGCAACAGGAACAGATCTCGTAGCTACAACTGTCACGGTTACAAGGGACCGTGGCTCTAAGTGAGCGCGTCGTTTGGGGGTCACGTGATCGTGTGGATGTATCACGTGTTCTTGCCGTGGCTCGCTATGGTCACGGGGATCGGGGTCACGGACTCGCTGTGGTAACGTGACGCTCGTGGCACGCTGTGGTCACGCGGGTATCGAGGTGGGCCGAGATGCCCGAGTACTTGGTTCCAGTAGGTGCACCTTAAAGCACCTGTTTGGCAACGTTCCACGTGTTATAGCACACGATGACAAGCTTCGATGTGGCTTACTAAGCCGGAGCGGTGGTAGAGACAAAAAGAGAAGGTTGTTGCCACCAAGGTCTGATTGGGTAATCAACTTGTATTGGAGACGAAGTTGAGACTGGGGATTCCAGCTCAACTTCCTACAGTTCTTATAGTACTACTCCCTAGTCACTATGAGTTGTAAGTAAGAGTCAGTAGTACTCAATAAGAGTCACTACTATGAGTCGCGTATCAGTCAATATCAGTCACTAGCGAGCGACTCATAGGGAGTCACTCTGAGTCGCGTACCAAGTCGCGTCGCGTCGCAGTCACAAGGAGTCAGGCATCACATGACATACGGTCATGTGATAGGTAAGGAAGTCAGTGTGTCACATGACATAGGGTCATGTGACAGTACAGGTCACGTGTCAGCTTCACGAAGCGAAAGATAGAGACGTGAAAGCAAGGGCCAGAAACCGTAACAACAACTCATTAGACTTTGTGAATACATTATAATTTAATAAATGTTGTTATTGTTATTATAAAAACTCATTCGATACTGTGTGAAAAACTGATTTGACATGTGGTTTTAGGTTTGGGTATCGTGTGACAAATTTACCCACAGTGTCACACATGCTGATCCTTAACTGTTCAACTTGTCAACTTTCCAGCTTGTGCTGGTGAGCTTGTGGAACTTGTGGTGCTTTCCTGCTGGTGCACCAGGAAAAAGTTTAGAAATCCCTGGCAGCAACCTGTGTTCTCACTGATGGCCTTGCTGAGCAATGAAGGTGAAAGGTGGCTTGAAACAGCAAGTTCAAGTAGAGAAGGCAACTTAGAGCAGCAAGCTCAAATGAGGAGACAATGGAGCTCAAATTGAGAAATGAAGTCAAGCTTAGGGCTTGACTCTATGCAAACTAAGGCCCTTATATAGGCCTGGTACAAGGGGTCACATGCTACTGTGCTACTGAGTCACAATGAGGGTAGTGGGGCAGTCTGTGTTGGAATATGGGCTCAGTCTTCAAGAGAAAGACTGTGTATTTAGTGTATCTACCTGTTGGAATATGGGCTAGTTATCAGCAAGACCCAAAAACCCTTAATTTGTCTTGATGGTCTTAATTTTGTCATTAAGGCAACTAAGTCTGTTAAGGCAAGTTGCTGACTTAATTGTGACTTAGAAATATTGCCCTAAGGCAAGATTAAGAACACCTAAGTCACACCAACAAATTTAAGTTCTCTAAGTCAAGTTAAACACAATTTTAAGGGGTGCACACAATTCACACTTTTTACTATTACTATTTTTAGGGCAGTATGCTACAGTTCATCTACAGAAGATGGGAAAACAAGTAGATACAGTAGAATTATAACAAGTTACCAATAAAAGTACAATAAAAAGCAGTGCCAGCACAGCCACAACAGTAGGAAGGGTGATGGCACAGCCATAGAGGTGGGGGTCTGCTGCAGCCACTGTGGCAGGGATGGTGCAGCACAGCACGGCATGACAGGGCACAGCGCGGTGCAGCATGGCAGGGCGCGGTGGGGCGTGGCAGGGTGCAGCAGGGCGTGGTGGGGCACAGCAGGGTGCAGCGGGGTGCAGCAGGGCGCAGTGGGGCACAGCAGGGCACGGCAGGGTGCAGCAGGGCACAGCAGGGTGCAGCAGGGTGCGGTGGGGTGCAGCAGGGTGCGGTGGGGCGCAGCAGGGCACAGCAGGGCACAGTGGGGTGCAGCAGGGTGCGGTGGGGCACGGTGGGGCGCAGCGGGGTTGGCTGGGCGACCGTGATGGCAATGGCAGCAAGGCTGCTGCTGCTGTGGCTGTGGTGTGGCAGCAGCTGCTGTGAGGATGCTGCGGTGGCTGCGGTGGCTGCAGGGATGGTGCTGGGCGACGTCAATGACGATGGCGGTGAGGGTGCTGCCGCCGTGGCCACGGTGAAGGCACTGGCATGGTGGGGGTGGCGGTTGCAGTTGCGGCTGCAGTGAGGGTGCTGCCATAGCCCCTGCAGTGATGACAGTGCCAGTGTGGCCAGTGGTGGGGATGGTGTTGAGTGACAGTGACAGTGCAGCGGTGGCGGCAGTGATGATGGTGCTGGAGAGATGACAACAGCGATGGAGGTGCTGCCACTGCCACAACCGCAATGACAGTGCTGACACCACAATGGCTGCAGTGACGGTGACGGGTGCGGCAGCGGGGAGGGTGCTGGGTGACCGCAACAGTGAGCTTGGTGGCATTACCGCAACGGCAGTGAGGGTGCCAGGGTGACGGCGATAGTGCTATGGCATGGTTGCAGTCTAGTCAGTTATACCACATATTATGATTTGACTGAGGTACATAGCTGGTGGTGAACTCCACCTCTGCCAACACCCCAATGGTTGGCCACTGGGGAAACATGAAGACAATAATACCTGCATCCTGCGTCACTTGTTCCTCCACATGAAACATTGCTTGTGGCCTGAGTCGCTGAGGAAGAGGAACTGTGGGCCAAGTCTTCAGTCAAAAGGCACGCACATCTGCCAGTGGATTGAGGGAAAGAGCCGCCTGAATAAATGTGTGGACAACTAGAAATGATGCACTATCACGACAGGCAAGAACGGATAAGCAGAGTCTGCTTATAGTCCACTGTGAGGTCAATTAATGTCCAATATATTGACCACTAAGTAGATTCAGTTGTTGTCACAAATTATATTAAGACAATTGAATGATCTGTCAACCCATCCTTATACGTCACATGATTTAAAATAAGAATACACAAACAATTGAATATTAGTCATGTGCTTAAGAGAGAGCCCTTTATTTCCTGATGTATGTAAACTAAATTGTTATCTCACCCAATGTGAATCATCAATAAGATTATATAAACTTATTTCACTCTATTGTTTTAGTCTTAACAGGCTCTGATTAGCTTAACACAGCGGGGCGTGGAAAGGCATCTGTTTATATTGAATAAGATGAGACATAAAGAATGTCTACAAATCAGGCTACAAATTTTAAATTAGAATAGTCTGCTCATTAGCTGGAAATTATCGGGCCAATCGATCTCCATCGGCTGATAATCGCTAGCAAATTAGCAGACTATTCTAATTTAAAATTTGTAGCCTGATTTGTAGACATTATTTATGTCTCATCTTATTCAGTATAAATGGATGCCTTTCCATGCCCCGCTGCGTTAAGCTAATCAGAGCCTGTTAAGACTAAAACAATAGAGTGAAATAATCTTATTGATGATTCGCGTGGGTGAGATAACAATTTAGTTTACATACATCAGGAAATAAAGGGCTCTCTCTTAAGCACATGACTAATATTCAATTGTTTGTGTATTCTTATTTTAAATCATGTGACATATAAGGATGGGTCGACAGATCATTCAATTGTCTTAATATAATTTGCGACAACAACTGAATCTACTTAGTGGTCAATATATTGGACATTAATTGATCTCACAGTGGACTATAAGTGGACTCTGCTTATCCATTCTTGCCTGTCGTGTATAGAAAATGGGCGTTGACTTAGAAAAAAACAGACGGATGTTTACAGGTCATGTGATGGCCAATGTTGAACTTTTTTTTTCATTGCACTACCCACTTGATGGCATGTTCAATTGAGCGTGCCATCCTTGGTTTTTCCTTCCTAGCTCATAATTTTTATTCTGCAGGTATAGTTGTGCCCACGGGGTATGAACAAGCCCCAGGGTATGCCCTGCCACATCGCCACCTACGCCCGCATGCATGGCATCCACATCGTTCGCCACAATCATGGCTGCCTTCTTTTCTTGGGACAGCAAGGTGAGCACGAATATCACTACCACCACCTCTTCATACCAGCCATGTCACCACCTCCACCTCCACCATCAGCTCTTCATCACTACCATCCCTTTCACATTGCCAATGCTGCTGCCACCTCATCTCCGTTGCCACCGCCTCGTCTCCATTGCCACCGCCTCATCCCTGTCGCCACAGCCACCTTATCGTAATGACCGTGTACCGCCACCATCTCGTACTGGCCACGTCACCACACGTGTTTGCCTCCTGAGCCAGCAGGTGAGCCTTTATTTCTATTTTTTGCTATGTAGTGCTAATGCGTCAGGGATGCCAAAACACCCTCGTTCACAGTTACCGCAGTCTTCAAACCGCCACTACCACCAACAGCCAAGAGGGCTCCCAAAGACAGGGGCAACATGAGCACAGGAAGCATTGCATCCTGAGCTCACAGGTATGTCCTCTTTTTTTCTGTCAAGTTTTTTATGTCTTGAGTCTCTTAATCTACAGGAACTAATGACAATGGCAGCAGCACCAATGGTGACGCTGGCACGACCAACGATGATGACGGCAACATCGTGACAACCACCGCGACACTGCGACCATGACCACGACACCACGACCATGACCACACCTGCGACCACGACCGCAACCACGACCACTGCACCCCGACCATGACTACCGCAACGGATGACAATGACCACTGCAACAATGACGGTGGCGGCGATGACCGTGATGGCACGGCTGCTGTCACACCAGTGCTGCCGCTGTGCCAGCACTGTCACTGTGGTTGCTGCTGTACTGATGACTGCCATATCTTTATTAGGTTAATTAATTATTAATTATTATACATTCTACCTGTAAAATAGAGTAGTAAACAATATAATATGAATTTTGAGCCTCTTAAATGTGTGTAAATGTTAATTAAAGCAGGCTTAAAATTGTCTTAGCCACTACTTAAAAAGTTTTAAGTTCACACAGCCATGAAAATTTAAGGCATCACAAGGCTGCTAAGTGGTAAATTAAGAGAATGATGTCTTAATTAAGAGGTGACCTTGCTTAATTGGTCTTAGGAAAAAATGGTCTTAAATTTGTCTTAGAAAAATTTTAAGGCCAATTAAGATTCATTAAGCACTTTTTGGTTTACCTGATGGCCTAGGTAGGTACATGTTAGTGAAAGTAAGGAAGGACGAGAATGGTAATGCTACTGACCTCAGTCTTCAAGAGAAAGACTGAGGGACTACTGGCAGACAGTATCGTACTATAAGTATCTGTAACGAAGGTAGGATCGGGTGAAAATAAATTTATAGTGAGTTGAGACGCATCATGTCACAGTTACAAGGGACCGTGGCTCTAAGTGAGCACGTCGTTCGGGGTCATGTGATCGTGTGGATGTATCACGTGTTCTTGCCATGGCTCGCTATGGTCACGGGGATCGGGGTCACGGACTCGCTGTGGTAATGTGACTCTTGTAGCATGCTGTGGCTCATGAGGTATCGAGGTGGGCCAAGATGCCTGAGTACTTGGTTCCAGTAGGTGCGCCTTAAAGCACCTGCTTTGTGACGTTCCACGTGTTATAGCACACGATGACAAGCTTCGATGTGGCTTACTAAGCCGGAGTGGTGGTAGAGATGAAAGGAGAAGGTCTTTGTCACAAAGGCAACTGATTGGGTAATCAACTTGTATTGGAGAGAAGTTGAGACTGGGGATTCCAGCTCAACTTCCTACTGTTCTTATAGTACTAAGTCCTAGTCACTATGAGTCGTAAGTAAGAGTCAGTAGTACTCAGCAAGAGTCACTACTATGAGTCGCGTATCAGTCAGTATCAGTCACTAGCGAGGACTCATAGGGAGTTGCTCTGAGTCGCATACCAAGTCCATTGGTTGCAGTCACAAGGAGTCAGGCATCACATGACATACGGTCATGTGATAGGTAAGGAAGTCAGCATGTCACATGACATAGGGTCATGTGACAGTACAGGTCACATGTCACTCACGAAGCGAAAGATAGAGACCTGAAAGCAAGGGCCAGAAACTGTAACACCACCCCCTCTTCTAGGCAGGTGTGCCATCACTCGCCAGTCCAGTCCATAGCTGTACAGTAAGCAGTCATAAGATTGTAAAAGTCCTCACAATGGCTCAAGAAAGGAGTCCCAGTCCAGGTCCTCGCCGTAAATAAGCTGCGCACGCTCCAAGTCCACAATACTTCCCTCCTCCTCATAGCCAAAGTCCAAGTTCTTCATGATGCCCGACACAGGGCAGACTGCACCTATGTGTTGGTGCCCAACATGGACACCACAGCGGGTTAGTTGGCATTTGAGGTGAGGCGTGGTACAATCGAAGCCCCAATGCCCATTCTGGTCGCAGAAACCACAGAGCCGCCACAAGGGGCAGTTCTCATATTTGTGGTCCGCACCATTGGACCTGCACCTCCCACAATAGAAGGTGGTCATCTTGCGGCGTGGTTTTGTTTTCTTCCCTACTCCTGGGTTGCCCTAAGATGACGATGCCTCCTTGATGCTGTAATACTGAGGTCGCGAGACGTGCGCAGTCCCTATGCTCGTCACAAAGCCCCTGCTGTTCACCAGCATGACTACCTGTAGGAGTGAGGGGGTCCTGGAGTTCACCGGGCTCGAGGACATATTGTGGGGGTTCCCCAGAGCCTGCGGGCGCATCATAGATCGTCTGCCCCAGGTTACATAAGGCGGCGGTGGCACTGAGGGGACTGGTGAAGGGGTAGGTGAGGTCAGATCTATTAGCGTCCTCTCTGGGCTGTGGAAGCCGTAGGGACCGGCAACTGGTGGGAGAGAGAGGGTTGGCCATAAGGCCTCAGCAAGCCCCCATACCTCCTGTTCGGTGGTGGTGGTGTAGGCCTCGTGCACCTGTGGGCAGGTGGGATCGCTGGTGGAGCTGTCGCTTGACGATTCGAGTGGTGGCGGTGAGTTGGTGGTGGTGTGGTTGTTTCTTCTCGTGGTGCTGGGGCCGCGACCATCCGTCCACCATGGCGATGCTGTAAGCGGGGTTCCCTGATAGGCATTGACGAAGGTAAACTCATCATCTGGATAGGAGAGGGTGAGGCTTGGTGTGCTGGCAAGCGGTAGGGCATCGTTCATTCTCAAGCTTCTAATAACAAGGGGTTTAGCGGTGGAAGGGGCAGAGATCTGTGGCACAGAAACAACTGTGCAGGCATCCATGCTGGTCCTGGCGGGTCTCGTGCCTGTCTGCTCCAGGTGTGAACGTGATAGCGAGTGGGGAAGTGAGGAAGCGGAAGGCTCTGATGGTGGGAGGTCTGGGTATTCTTCCTTAAGCTTGTACATTCGCTAAGGGAGAAGATGCGTCTCCAGAAATTGTTCTGAGCCTTTTTATCCTCCAGTGTTCATACCGCAGCAGGCTTCCGTTTGTAGTATTCCTTGATTAACTCTGGTGCATGCACATCTTCTGCTGGCTCCCAGCTGTCATGCGCCTTGGAATATCCCTTCCAGGACAGAAGGTACTTCAATTTCTTCCACCGTCCTACGCGCTTTGAGTTCACAATGCGTTCTATTTCGTATTCTTCTTCTCCTTCAATCAGTTCCGGCGCTGGCTGTGGGAAGTTCTGTCCATGCTCAGCTGTTTCTTTGTATGGTGTGAGCAATGAAACATGGAAGACGTTGTGAATCTTCCAGTGTCCAGGCAATTCCAATTGGTATACTATAGGCGATATGATGTCAGTGATCCTAAACGGTCCATATCTCTTGGGCACCAGTTTTGTGATCGGGTGTGATAGGCGCAGGTTGCTTCCTTCAAGCCATACCAGGTCGTTTATGTTATGTTCTTTGAAATGTCTTTGTCCCTTCCTTCTTTCTGAGCACTGTACGATCAAATGCTGTGCATTCTTGATCGGCGGTGGCATATGCTCGTGTTCGCTCTAGCCACCCCTTTCGTTCTTCGAGCACTGGTACCTTGGTCTGGTGATCGGTTATTTGTATTGTTGGTCTATGGCCTATGAGTAGCTCATAGGGTGTCCACCCAGTTGTTTCATTCGTCCAAGTGTTGTGTATGAACTGGGCCAGGGGTAGCAATTGTGCCCAGTCGTTTTGCTCAGTATTGCCATAAATCCTGAGGTATTGTTCCACACGCTGGTTTGCGCACTCTGATTGCCCATCCATCTGGGGATGGAATGCCGTACTAATGTTCTGTGTTATCCCCAACAGCGCACATAGTTCCTTCATTACCGCTGCCGTGAACCTTGGGTCTCGGTCTGAGATAACACACTTTGGTACACCATAGAATGGAAAGACGCGTTCGGCATAGAGTCGTGCCACTCCAAGTGCATCAATAGTCTTCAGACAGGGCAGGAAGATTGCCGCTTTGAACACCCATGATCGATGATCGTGAGAATAGCATCGTGCCCTTCCAAAATGGGGAGATCTGTGATTAAGTCCCAGCTGATGGTGTGGAATGGGACCACATTCTGCTCGGTGCCTATGGGCATGATAGGTGGTCATGGGCGCACAGTGTTTGGTTTGGTAGACTGGCATGTCACGCATCCTTTGATGTAGGCGACCACAAACTGCTTCATTGTTGGCCACCAAAAGTCTTGTGCGACTGCCCTGAGTGTATTTGCAATTCCTGGGTGCCCCGCTGCCTCATGGTCATGATGCAGCTTTAAGATTTGTTGCAGAAGTTCCTTCCTTTCTGGGACGACAAGGCACACATGGTGGTACCACCTGTTCCTGGCCTCGTCTAGCACGTATCCTTCTTCAGTGCCTGCATTAACTCTGTTTCTTCTTCTTGTGCTTCCACAACTTCTTGTTCTAGGTCAATGATTTCTGTGGCATGTGTGAATAGTTTCTCTGGTAGGACTGTTACGTCCATATTGTCATCTGCACCTTCGTCGTAGTCTGGATTCCTTGACAGGTGATCCAGATGGTTGTTCTTTCCTGGTTTGTGCACCAGGACAAAGTCATAGTCTGCCATGTCCCTAGGTATCTGGCCACCCTTCTGTTAATGCGTTGAGGGTGCCGGTAGTATTGAG
>WTXC01000535.1:0-11076 GCA_022496195.1 Lactifluus subvellereus | reverse complement strand
TTGCAGGCGAGTCGTTTCTTTTCTGTACCGGAGTAGTAATGATATTTGAATGGGAAAGGTGGCATTAGTGGTGGTAGGGGCAGTTGTCTGTTCGGCAAAAGTAGCTGTGCAACCGTCTGTGTTGCTCTTGTCGTGTTTCGTGATAAAGGGAATTAGGAATGAATGGAATAGCGTATGGAGAAGTGAGGATATGAAAGGTGTGGATGTTTGGGGGTTGAGGATACGTTTCTTTGAGAGGGAATATGGAGGTGTATTTCATTCAGGTCGTGCTCCACAGGGTCGTCTTTTGGTGAGCGAGATTGTACTGAAATTGTGAGGGGAAGAGTTTGAGGAAAGCATATCTTGCTGGGAGTCGTGTCGTTCTGCCAGTTCTTGTAGTTGTCAATGTTGTCCTCACATTTGGTTGAGGGGCTAGTGATCGAGGGGCTTCTGGCATTATCGATGGTGTCATGGGAGTTATTGAAGGAGGGTTAGGGAAATTACCCCCCTCTCTAGGGAAGTGGCATCCCAGCGCTTGTGGGACTGCTCGCGGGGCATCAGGGTTGTGTCAATAGAAGTCCTCCACCAGGTCAGGTGCATGAAGATCCTGGGCCGAGACCCAAGAATCTTCAGAGGCTGGGAATCCTTTCCAGTGGATAAGGAAATGGAGTTCCCGTCATCTGCCATAATGGTCTGCCTTGCGGATCGATTTGACTTCCCATTCGGGTTCGCCCTTGATCATTTCAGGATCCGGCCAGGTGTAATTGTGTCCATGGGTGGCCGTTTCAACATAGCGTGTGAGGAGGTCAACGTGGAATGTGGGGTGGATCCTCATCAATGCTGGGAGGCGCAATTGATAAGTTACTGGGGATAACTTCTGTATGATGGGGAATGGGCTGTATCATCGCGGTGCGAGTTTCATGGTGGGGTAGTGGAGTCGCAGGTTGCGCCTTCAAGCCAGACTTGCTCTCCTTCTTCAAATTCTACCAGGATCGCTTGGTCTGTCGTGTTCTGGAATGCTTTCACCGCTGCTTCCCTGGCTTCCTGGATCTTCTGAAGCCCTTGGTGACTTCTGGCACCCAAGCTTCCTCAGTGGACATCGGGATATATGGCTTTGTGCCGAAGAGGAGTTGGTGGGGTGTTTGTCCAGAGCGTTGTGAGGCCATGATTGTGGACAAACTCTGCGAGAGGGAGATAAGGGGCCCATGTTGTCTGATCATTCGAAGTCCAGAGGCGGAGATACTGCTCCAGCCATTGATTGGCGCATTCACTTGCACCATCAGTTTGTGGGTGGAATGTGGTGGATACATTTTGTTGGATATGAAGGAGCCAGCAAAGCTCTGTGGTAAATTGGGATACGAAGCAGGGGTCGCGATCGCTGATAATCTTTTGGGGAGTTCTGAACCAAGGAATAAGGTGTCAAAGGTATAGGGCAGCGACACCTTCGCCAGTGATATTTGTAGTGCAGGGGAGGAATTTAGCTGCCTTTGAGTAACCTTGATCCACCACTGTGAGGATAGCATTGAAGCCGTGCGACTCTGGTAGGTCTGTGATCAGGTCCATGGCAATTGTTTGGAAAGGGCCCTGCATGGCGTCAACTGGTATTGTTTGTAGTGGGGCGTGTCAATGGTGGGTTCATGGTTTATTTTCCTGGCATGAGGCACAGCCGTGGACATATTCTGCAGTGAATTCCTTCATGCCATTGCCTTTGTATTGTTGTTCAAGGAGGTGAAGGGTATTGGCAATGCCGGGGTAACCAGCAAGTGGGTGATCGTGGTGGAGGTGCATGACTTTGCACCATTCCTCTAGTTCTTCAGGGAACGTGAGCTTTGCAAATCGTGAATTGGGGAGAAGTGTGACTCCTTTATTGTTGTCATCCCCTTGGTTTTCACCAAAGGGGCACGACAAGAAGTCGGTGGGGATGTGTCGCTTTCTGGGGATGTGCACCAGCTTGAAGTCGTAATCTGTGAGTTCCTGGTGCCATCTCGCTTGTCGTCGGTTCAAGTTCTGGGGTTTGCGGTAATATTGTAGGTTGTGATAATTGGTGTGGATGAGGGTTTGATGGTGTGAACCGGCGAGGTACGGTCGCCAGTATTCAAGTGCCTGTACCACCGCATACAGTTCCTTGTCGTAGATATCCCAATTGCCCTGTGTGGCATCGAGGGTCACTGACAGGAACATGACAGGACGTAACTTGTTCTTGTCATTGCATTGCTGCAGCACCGCTCCAATGGCATATGCTGAAGTGTCAGTGTCGACGATGAACAGTTTGTCGAACTGGGGTTGTCTGAGAATAGGGGCAGTGGAGACTGCATCAATGAGGGATTCAAAAGCTTCTTGATGCTCTTCATTCCAGCAGAACTTGCTGCCTTTTGCACAATGGGCAACAAGTGCATTAAGTGGTGCAGCCAGAGTGCTGAACCCTTTGATGTACATGCGGTAGAAATTCAGGAAGCTGAGCAATGCCTGTACTTCCTTCAGGGTCGTGGGGACCTTCCAGGCCTTGATACCTGCAACTTTGACTGGGTCCATGCCAATGGCATTTTTGGATATGATGACTCCCAGATATTCAACAGAGTCAGCTTTGAATTGGCATTTCTGGGGTTTCAAGAAGAGATCGTTTTGAGTGAGGATAGAGAGGACGTTGTTGACTACACGACGATGAAGGGCAAAATTCTGTGGGGTGTGAATTAAGATGTCATCCATGTACACAGTGATGTATCCTTCATTGATGAGTTCATGAAACAAGCAATTCATCATGGACTGGAAGGTGGCTGATGTGTTGGTCAGTCCAAAGAACATAACCATGGGCTTGAAAAGCCCTCGGTTAGTCTTGAATGCTGCCTTCCATTGATCTCTGTCGTGAATCCTAATGTTGTTATAGCCCCAATGGATATCGAGCTTCATGAAGAGCGCCAAGGGCTGCCCATTCACTCTGGTGAGTTGATCCATAAGTTCACGAATGAGGGGGAGTGGTGTGGTGTCGCATGTGGTCCAGGTGTTTAGTTTGCAATAATCCTGGACTGGTCTAAGATCTCCATTCTTCTTTTTGATGAAGAAGAAGGGGAATGCATATGGTGACTTTGATGGGCGGATGTAACCTTTAGCTAGGTTCTCATCGATAAACTTTTGTAATGCTACATCTTCGCTTTGGGTAAGGGGGTAGACCTTGCAGTCTAGTGTCGTTGGCGTGTCTGGTTTAAGATCTATGGTGTGGTCCCAGGGGCATGTGTCCAGGAACCGCTGTGCTGCTTCTTCGCTAAAAACTCAGGCGTGTGCGTGGTATTGCAGTGGGACAATTTGGTCCCAACTGCGTTCTGTTTTATTGGCTGCTTGTTCTGCCAATTGTTGTGTGACTGTGGTTTTGGATATTCGCATGAACAGTTCATCCCCTTCTTCTAGAACCTGGTCTTCGGTTTCCATGGAGATGCGTGCATTGGTGATCCCTTCTACCGTTGCTGTCATAGCAGGGGTTCAGAGCGCCCCTCCTGCTGTTCGGATGGTGACAGACTCTTCAAAAAACCCTTCATTCCAGTATATCTGAGGCTCGGCAGCAGCAAACCACGGGTATCCCAGCACCAAATTGTCTCCACCCATGTCCACTAGATGGAATCACAATACATGGGTTCTATTGCTGGTGGTGACTTCAAGGTCAGTGTAGTGGGTGACTTGTCCCCCTTTGTTTTTGGATCCATTGGCATTCTTTAAGAGGCGTGGCACTGCTAGGAGTCGTGTACCTAATCAATGTTGGGTTGCAAACTCTCTGCTAATGAAGCACTCCATGGCTCCGCTGTCAACGAATGCTTTGAGACCTTTGTAGGTTCTGGTGGCCGTGTGATATGTAATCAGAATGTTCATTGAATTTTGTCTGGGGCTGAATACTTCATCATGAAACATCATTCTGATGTACACTGTGCTCTGGAGTGGTGGTAGTCATTTGAGGTAGTCAAGGATCTTTTGTGGTGTGAGTGCATTGTTCTGATCTTCCCTCGTGATCTTTTTTGGACAATGGTGTTGAATGTGTCCTCGTTGGTTGCACAAGAAACAGAGCCCCTTTGTGCGCTGCTGGTCTTTGATGCTATCTTCCTGCATCAATTCTGGTTTACTGGTCATGGGTGATGATGATCACGTGAGTGGTGGGGTGTTGATTGGAGGTGATGGGATGCAAGGGTGTCATTCTTCCCATTGTGCTTGTTTGTAGGGCTTCAAAGCTGTGATAATGGCTTGTCATCTGTGGCTGGATGATTTCCATGCCTCCCAGTTCTGTGGTTCATCATAGGACATGCAGGCGTTGAGTAGTTGTAGGGGTAATCCCTGCTTGAACTTCTCAAGTACTGCTGGGTTGTCTTCGCAATATAGCGCTTTGCGTGCTAGGGTGGCAAATTGGGTGATGTAGTCATTGATATTGTCATGGGTCATAGTAAGGGTGTCAAGTTGCACTGTGGCTTGATATGGTTCATTGACATTGAACCAATCTTGGACAAATCGTGCTTTGAAATCGTCCCATTCTGGGTGCAGTTTGGCAATCAGCCATTCTTCTTGGCTTCGTTGCCATTCAGTGGTTGCAGTCCCTTGTACATAGGTAAGGGCGTGCACAATTCAGGTGTGGTCGTGAGCGATGATCGGGTGGTCCAAATTCAGGTACTGATAGAACTCAAGCTCGTGAATAAAGGCATCGGTTGTGGTTCTGTCACCTGTGAAGACAGGGGGTTCACGGCCCTCCAGTCGAAGGTTGTCACCTTGCAGCTGGGGCACTGGTGGAACATTCTGGGGTGCGTTTGTCAGTACTGGTGCTGGGTCTGGTGGAGGGGGTCCATACCCTGGTGGGAATCTTGCCACAGGGGATGGTGGAGCGTGCATGCTATCGTTGACAGTGGGGAGTACTCCCGTCACCATTTTCGGTCTGTTAGTCGTTATCGTGGAGCGATCGATAAGTGCTCCTAGATCTGGATCGGGGTGATGTCTATCTTTCGATAGATGGGTTTCGGGTGCGTCGATGTCGGTCGGATCTCTCACGATTACGCGATCAGTAGGGTATATCGTCGAGTTTCAGTGGCTATCAAGTTTGCCTAATATCTTGGCTTCTGTTGGTCAGGGGTTCGAGAGGCTTGTTCTAATGTTACGCTCAAGCTCTGAGCGTATCAGTCGAAGTTCGCCAGGTCATGTGATTGACCTGGACACTGTGAGTCTTTGGGTTTAAGACTGAGCACAGTGGCAGTCCCCTTATACGCACAACCCTAAGTCAAGGGTTTAGTACAGGGGAATCAGGAGTCAGGCAATCAGCCTGAGGATCAGGGGATTCACAAGATAAGAGGGGAATACAATAGCCACCAAGGGCCAGAGCGTAGCTGAGTATTGGTACAAAGAGAACAAGCCTAGGGATAAAGCTACAGTCTAGGCTACCTTATATAGGGGTTGCAGGGCGAGAAGGTCCTTCCATATCTGGTCACGTGAGTCTTAGTATCATAGTCGAGTCACAGGTTCAATGCAAGTCGTGGGTCGATGTAGGAAATGAAATCATAACATGATAAGTCACTTGTATATCTTGTGTCTTGCATGCATGGCAGAGCACGTGCTCGTGAGAGGGGCAAGAGGCACATGACCATGGGGAGGTGCATGTGATCGAGCTGAGTCACTTAGCGCAGACTCAGAGAGGGTGACAGGCGGTACACTTTGAGATGGTGAGCTTGAAGGGTGAGAGAGGGGAGGCTGACTGAGGCTGACACTCAGAGGTGAAGGTGATGAGGGGCAGGGCGAAGGAGGCGGCGACAGCACACAAAGAGGGCAGAGTCTTTATGGGCTTTTATTTGTTTACTGTGTGGATAGTTAATGAAGTCAAGGATGGCATTACCGTTCTTGACTTGATGCTTTATATACAAGTATGCTACTGTGTGGGAAGGCTGAGCTCTAATGTATATAACCGGCATGCTCCACCATTGGAGTCGTGATCTAGTCCCTTCTGACGTCACCTATGAGTCAGGCTACCGTATGGAGAGAACAGGCATAAGGGCAGAGGGCATAAGTGGTGTAAGTGTAAGAATAGAAGTGGGGTGAGGGGGAATCCCTAGGGCAATCCCTGGCATACTGTGGAGTAGTGGGGCGGTCTAGACTGTGAGTCATTCTCAGTCAGTCTGAGTCATACTGAGTCATCAGAGATCTTTGCTGGAGATCTCTGGCAAGGCCTAGATCCTTATGATGGAATGCTCTATGTCATAGGTCACATGTCTTGTTCTTTTGGTGGTCATGTGGTGGCACATCATGTGACATCTTGGGTGGGGAACTGGGCCAGATATGAACTATGGCTCAAGGCAGCTTAAGTGCTGTGGCAGGGCATGGTGGATCACATGTGGCAATGCGCTGGTGACTAGGACGATGAGGGAATCTGTAACACTTTGAGTGAGTTTTGCGCTTGGCTGAGTGATGTGGATGTTCCTTCCATTGAGCCAGACCCTTTGTCCTTTTGTGAATGGCTTAAATCATGCTCCCTTCCTGGCGCTGACAAGGGCCTGGGCATTGGTGATGGCGGTCTGGGCTGATATCTGTCCTTGATGGATGAGGTCTAGGCATGTTTGGAGTGATGGCATTTTCTCGAATCTTTGTGGCTGATGGGCATGTGGAATATGTCCCA
The DNA here is from genome assembly GCA_022496195.1 of Lactifluus subvellereus. NCBI lineage: Eukaryota > Fungi > Basidiomycota > Agaricomycetes > Russulales > Russulaceae > Lactifluus > Lactifluus subvellereus. Next base: position 4,469 of record WTXC01000535.1, on the reverse strand, counting down.
TGAGGAGTTGGAAAGGTGCTTGCTTGGTGGTGCTACTGGGCCAGGCATTGTGGACATACTGGGTGATGGGTAGGAGGGTGGACCAGTTGTTTTGCTGGTGGTTGACATAGATGTGGAGGTACTGCTCAAGCCACTGGTTAGTTTGTTCAGACTGTCTGTCTGTCTGGGGATGGTATGCAGTGCTGATGTTCTGCTCAATTCCCAGCATTTTGCATTGTTCACATGGGAAGTGTGAGGCGAAGTGCATTCCTCTGTTGCTAATGACCTTTCGGGGAATGCCATAGTGGGGGAAACTGTGCTTGGCATATAACATGGCTAGGTCTGGGGTGGTCATAGCTTTGTTGCAGGGGACAAATATGGTGGCTTTTGAACAGTCATGGTTGGTGATCGTGAGGATCGAGTTGAATCCATCAGATGGGGGTAGCTTTACAATGAGATCAAGGGCAATAGTCTTGAATGGCAGGGCGTTGGGATTGGTCGTGATGGGCATGAGGGGTGGCATGGGTTTGGTGGTGTTGGCTTTGGTGGCTTGGCAGGTGGCACAACCTTTGACATAGGCAAGGATGGTTTGTTTCATGTTAGGCCACCAGTAGTCTTTGGCAATGAGTAGGCAGGTTTTTAAAATGCTGGGATGCCCAGCGGTTGGTGAATTGTGGTATAGAGAGATCACTCCCCTCCTAAGGTCATTGTCTGCCATGACAATGAGATGGTTGGCATGCCACCAGCCTCCCCCAAGGTGGCATTTGATGGGGTAGGTGGAGGCCCAGGTGGCAAGAGTGTCTTTGTGGTCGTTCTAGAGGGCAAGGGTGTGGTTCTCAAGGTCGATGCTCATTGTGGCATTAGTGAATAGGGCAGGTGGCAGGGCAAGGACTTTGGCATTGTCCTGGCTGGCATGGTCAAAGTCTGGGCAACAGGAGAGGGCATTGGCTTTGTTTGTGGCCCCTGGGCAGTGTATGAGGGTAATGTGGTAATCCCCAAGCGTGAGGATGTATTGGGCGATGTGGTGGTTGATCTTCTGGGGTGACTGATAGTACTGGAGGTTTTTGTGATCAGTAATGATGGTGACTTGGTGCTGGGTGCCCGTGAGCAGGTGGTGCCAGTGTTCCAAACCTCTGACTATGGCAAGGAATTCTCTGTCCCAGATGGGGTAGTTGCATTCGGTGGCCATGAATGTTTTTGAGTTATAGCCCACCGGTCTTCAGCATCCTTGAGCATTGTGCTGGTACAGGATGGCACCTGTGGCGTTCTGAGAGGCGTCGACTTCCAACTTGTATGGGAATGCTAGGCTCGGCTGCCAGAGGACTGGGTCGCTTGTGACGATTTCAATGAGCTGATTGACTGCTGCAGTGCATTCATTAGTCCAAATGAAGGGAACTCCTTTCTTTAGGAGGTTGGTCAGTGGGCGGCGATTTAGTGAATCCTGGTATGAAGGGGCATTGGTATCCCGGGTGCTAAGCGTGGATCGCAACTGCTTGATGCTGGTAAGCACTTGTGGCCATTCCTTGATGCCTTTCAGCTTGCTGGACTCAATGCATAGGGAGTCTCCATCAATGATTAGTCCCAGGTATTCAACCCATCTTTGTTTGAATTGGCACTTCTGGGGCTTCAAGAAGAATGATGCTGCTTCCAGGATATCTAGCAGCTCATGGACCACTTGTGGTGCAACTCATGGTCAAGGGGTGTGGCAACAAGGATGTCGTCCATATATATGAAGATCATCCTCAGGTATTTGAGCTTGAGTGGGCACAGGAGTCGGTCCATTACATGTTGGAAGGTGCTGGGTGCATTGCACTGTCTAAACAGCATGACATGTGGCTGGAATAGCCCCTGTGGCATCTTGAAGGCTGCCTTCCACTGGTCTCCATCTTTGATCCTGACATTGTGATACCCCCATCATATATCGAATTTGGTGAACAGGGCATGTCCTTCAAGGTCTCTGGTGAGGATGCTAATATTGGCAGGGGGTAGACATCCATATCATCCAGCTGTTCAAGGTTCAATAATCCTGGAAGGGGAGAGGATCCATCCTTCTTTTTGATGAAGAAGAAGGGTGTGGCATAAGGGGAGCTGGACAGCTTGATGTATCCTTTGTCTAGCTGTTCCTGGAGCCAGGCATCGGCAGCGATCATCTCTTTGGGGTTCAATGGGTAGACTTTACAGTCTAAGGTGGCGGGGCATCAGGCTTCAGTTTGATAGCATGGTGTCTTCTGGCTTGGTGGGAAGCGCTGCTTCCTTTTCTGAGAAGACTCTCCAGTGTTGCAAGTATTCTGGAGGCACATCTGCTGCTGTGGGGGCGGTCTTTCCTTGGTGTTCCTTGATAGCCCATTCTTGGGCAATGTTCATCCTGTTGATCTGGAGGACCAAGGCATCTCCTTCCTCCAGGGTGGTTGCTTGAAGGGCATGTCCAAGGAGCTGGGCGTATCTTAGCAGGCTTCAGGGCTGTTCCAGCACCTTTCTGCTCATTATTGCGAGGGAGATTGGTCCTCCCTTGATGGTTTTGGTACTCCAGTTGATCTCAGGATTGAAGGTGTGGAGCCAGGGAAATCCTAGGATTGTTCAGTCTCATCCTAGGTTGGCAAAGAAGAAGTGCTATACATTCTCCTTCCTCCCTTGTTTGATCAATAGATCGCAGTAAGTGGTGATTCAACTACTATGATTCTCAGATCCATCAACATTGTAAAGGAGGCATGGTTGGGGGAGTTGTCTGGGCACAAGATGCAGTCTTTGGGCAGTTTTCTGGTTGATGAAGTTGTCAGTGGTGCCACTGTCTATGAGCGCACTTTCTGCAGCCTTTCCATGTATGGTGGAAAATGTAAAATCAACATTGATACTATTCCAATTTGAGACATACATGGTACAAATATGCGAGGCTTGATTCCAGGCTGTTAGATCAAGCTGCTTTAAAGATCCAACTCTTCCTGGATGATGCAGTTGAAGGCTGCTGACTGCTCTGTTGTGCTCATGGCATGAAGTTGGGACATGACATCCAATGGTGCTTGACTGGCACTGTCGTTGGGGACAATGGTCAGACTTTCTTGGCTCATTGTTCTTACGAGTGTGGCACATGAGGGAGGGGCTTGTTGGCCTTGTCATCCCTTCTTAAAACATTGGGTGGCACAGTGTCCCTTCTCCTTGCAGTAGAAGCATTTTCACTCATCCATGAGCTTTTTCTTTTCTGTGTCTGTTAGTGGTCCTCCCATGCGTGCAGCATCTATGTCCATGGGGACTGGGGCATTATTTCTTGGGTGTTGGGTGGGGGCTGGCACTCTGGGGATGAATTGTGGCTTAGGGGTGAAACACTGCTGGTTGGGGGCGGGTCCTAGGTCAGCAAGTATCTGCACACTCCTGATAACTTCTTTTTGTGCTGCCTCTTGCCAGTCCTCCAGCATTGCAGGTATGTTCTCCCTGTTGAGTATTTTTAGTGCTATTCCTCAGCGAAGACCCTTTTTGAAGAGGTCTAGCATTCCCAAGTCAGTAGGGGACCATCCTGCTGCTAAGACAAGGTGGTTGAAGGTGGTGATGAACCTGTTGACATCACTCTCTTGCATCCTCAGATTGACCAGTTTGTTGAAGGCATTCTGCTCCTTGGCCATGTCTGTGAAGGCATTAGTGAAGTCTTGTATGAAGCTAGCCCATAGCGCTTCATCAGTCCTCTGGATGTGGTTGGCTGCTCAGGTGGTTCTTTCTTCTAGGAGCGCTGTCTGCACATTGGTCCAGTCATCTACCTTAGGGCCTCTGATGTACCCAATGGCCAGTGCTACTTGGTTGTAAGGGATGGTGACATTGTCTGATTTCCCATTGAGAATTCAGTATAGCTTGAATTCTTTCAGGAACTTGGCACTTTTGCTTCAATCTCCATTGAAGATTGCTGGTGCATTCCCTTTCATGGAATTGTTTCCATTCCCTTGCAGCGCTGAGATGGTGGCCATACTGGTTTGCTGCAGCAGTGGCAGGGGCAGTATGGGTTGTTAGAGAATAGGTGGAGGTGATGTAGGCTGGGTGGCTTGCTGTGCAAGTTGGAGTAGCTGCAGGGTGGTCACTGTTTCCTGGGTGAGAGGATGACTACCTTGAAGCGTGGCAACATCTTGGAGTCCAGTGCTTAGGAACTCTTCGAGTGGTTCTACTTCCTTTTGCTTTCCTTTTGACATGGAGGGTGCAAGTGGAGGTGAAGGTGGGTCTACCTCAATGTTTTTTGGGGCTTTCCCAGAATGTCCTAACCCTGTGGTGTTGTTGTTGGGGATACAGTTATCTGGTTTAGTCCAGTAGTGATTTTCTGCCCACTTGAGGATGTACCAGTGGTCATTGATGTATTCAATGGGGTTTTGGTCAGTATCTTTCCAATATGCTCCTCTGCAGATGTAATCTGGTAGGTCCACATTCTTTCAGGGTGTGACTGAGGTATCCCTAGTCTCTGAGATTTGTAGTCTGAGGGTCACCACATTTATTGTCGTTCTTCTTGTAGAATGAGC
>WTXC01000534.1:0-11083 GCA_022496195.1 Lactifluus subvellereus | reverse complement strand
ACATGAAAAGCTAGTTTCCCTAAGGAGTGTCGACAGGGGGAGTCCTAGTCCGTATAGTCTGCGTTCTTCTTCACTGATTTTCCAATCGTGTCTGGTAGAATATCCTCCACTTGGTTGCGACCAGTAGATATTGTACCACTCGTTGTTGATAAGTTCCACAGCAAATTCTGCTTGTCTGTATTCCACAAAGTATGCGTTGTGCGTACGCGCACTAAATTCCTTCCACTGTGCAGTTCCTTTAACACCTGCTGGAAGATCGTCTGTTTGTCGTTGGGGCGTTATCAAGAAAGCCCTCCCGTCCTCGGGAAATGTCAATTGTAGTGATGCCGTCGTGGATACACTTCTATATTTGTCCGTGGACAAGTTCTAGTTGGGGAGTCTCAACTTATGTCACGGTTACAAGGGACCGTGGCTCTAAGTGAGCGCGTCGTTCGGGGTCACGTGATCGTGTGGATGTATCACGTGTTCTTGCCGTGGCTCGCTATGGTCACGGGGATCGGGGTCACGGACTCGCTGTGGTAACGTGACGCTCGTGGCACGCTGTGGTCACGAGGGTGTCGAGGTGGGCCGAGATGCCCGAGTACTTGGTTCCGGTAGGTGCACCTTAAAGCACCTGTTTGGCAACGTTCCACGTGTTATAGCACACGATGACAAGCTTCGATGTGGCTTACTAAGCCGGAGCGGTGGTAGAGACGAAAAGAGAAGGTTGTTGCCACCAAGGTCTGATTGGGTAATCAACTTGTATTGGAGACGAAGTTGAGACTGGGGATTCCAGCTCAACTTCCTACAGTTCTTATAGTACTACTCCCTAGTCACTATGAGTCGTAAGTAAGAGTCAGTAGTACTCAATAAGAGTCACTACTATGAGTCGCGTATCAGTCAGTATCAGTCACTAGCGAGCGACTCATAGGGAGTCGCTCTGAGTCGCGTACCAAGTCGCGTCGCATCGCAGTCACAAGGAGTCAGGCATCACATGACATACGGTCATGTGATAGGTAAGGAAGTCAGTGTGTCACATGACATAGGGTCATGTGACAGTACAGGTCACGTGTCAGTTCGCGAAGCGAAAGATAGAGACATGAAAGCAAGGGCCAGAAACCGTAACAGGTTTACACCGAAGGGATGCGACAAGAAGTCGGCAGGGATGTGTCGCTTTCCGGGGACATGCACTAGCTTGAAATCATAATCAGCTAGCTCCTGGTGCCATCGCGCTTGTCGTCGGTTCAGGTTCTGGGGCTTGCGGTAATATTGCAAGTTGTGGTGATCAGTGTGGACAAGGGTCTGGTGGTGTGAACCGGCGAGGTATGGTCGCCAGTATTCGAGTGCACGCACGACGGCGTACAGTTCTTTGTCATAGATATCCCAGTTACGCTGTGTGGCGTCGAGGGTCGCCGACAGGAACGCGACAGGGCGTAACTTGTTCTTGTCATCGCATTGCTGTAGCACCGCTCCAATAGCGTACGCTGAGGCGTCAGTATCGACGACGAAAGGTTTGTCGAACTGGGGTTGTCTAAGGATAGGGGCGGTGGCGACGGCGTCGATGAGGGACTCGAATGCTTCCTGGTGTTCTTCATTCCAGTAGAACTTGCCTCCTTTAGCGCAGTGAGCGACAAGCGCATTGAGCGGGGCTGCCAAGGTGCTAAATCCCTTGATGTACATCCGATAGAAATTCAGGAACCGAGTAACGCGCGTACTTCCTTCAGGGTTGTGGGGACTTTCCAGGCCTTGATGCCTGCAACTTTGACGGGGTCCATGCCGATGGCATTTTCAGATATGATGACTCCTAGATATTCGACGGAGTCTGCTTCAAACTGACACTTCTGGGGTTTCAGGAAGAGGTCGTTTCGGGCGAGAACGGAAAGGACGTCGTCAACCACGCGTCGGTGAAGGGCGTGGTTTCGTGGGGTGTGAATTAGGATGTCGTCCATGTATACCGTGACGTACCCTTCATTGATGAGTTCGCGGAAAAGGCAATTCATCATTGATTGAAAGGTGGCTGGTGCGTTTGTGAGTCCAAAGAACATGACCATGGGCTCGAAAAGCCCTCGATTAGTCTTGAATGCTGCCTTCCATTGGTCGCCATCACGGATTCTGATGTTGTTGTAGCCCCAGTGGATGTCAAGTTTCGTAAAAAGTGCCGACGGTTGCCCATTGACTCTAGTGAGTCGGTCCATGAGCTCGCGGATGAGGGGGAGTGGCGTGGTGTCTCGTGTGGTCCAGGTGTTTAACTTGTGGTAGTCCTGGACTGGTCTGAGGTCGCCGTTCTTCTTCTTGATGAAAAAGAAGGGGAATGCATATGGTGATTTTGATGGGCGGATATAGCCCTTGGCGAGGTTCTCGTCGATGAACTCCTGGAGTGCGATGTCTTCGCTTGGTGTTAGGGGATAGACTTTGCAGTCTAATGTCGATGGTGCATCAGGTTTGAGGTCAATGGCGTGATCCCAGGATCGTGGGTCTGGGAATCTTGTGCGGCTTCTCACTGAAGACCGGGTGTGTGCGTGGTACTGTGGTGGGACAATCTGGTCCCAGGTGCGTTCGGTTTTATCGGCTGCTCGCTCTGCCAGTTGCTGAGCTACTGTAGTCTTAGCGACGCGCATGAAAACCTGGTCGCCCTCCTCCCAGAACGGTTCATTCTGGATTGTGGCAGCCGTCATTCCTGCGACTCTAACTGTCGATGTGGCGGCCTGTGCTGCTGCACCGCATGTGCGAAGTATCACTGTGGTGGGAAGGACACCATTCTTCCAGTCTGGACGAGGGTTGGCCGCTGCGAACCATGGGTATCCTAGCACTAAGTGATCTTCATCCATGTCTGCAATGAAGAATCGGAGCGTGTGAGGGGCATCTTCTGTAACGATCTCGAGGTCGGTGTAGTGGGTGATTTTGCCTCCTTTGTTGCGTGATCCATCTGCGTTCAGAAGCATCTTTGGGGCCTGTAAGAGTCGCGTTCCTAGTTTGTGTTTGTCTACAAAGGCGCGACTGATGAAACATTCCGTCGCCCCACAGTCTAGGAAAGCGATATGGTCCGTTCTGGTCGATGCGGTATGGAAAGAGACTGCGATCCTCATAGAGTTGAGGCGGGGGAGGAAGACGTCGCGCTGGAACATGGCACGCTTGAACGCTGTCTGTTTGAGAGTCGGATACGTGGGGGCGTCTCTGCACCACTTAGTTGCTAGTTCGTGGTACGCGTCGCTTCCAAGTCCTCGTAGGTAGTCGAAGACTTGTTGTTGCGTGGGCCTCTCAGTCAATCGGTCTTCAACCATTAAGCGAGTGGCCACAACTTTTGTTGAGATTGGTGTGAGCTTTTCTGGGCAGTTGCGCTGGATGTGTCGTTGTCGATTGCACAGGAAACATAGTCCCTTCGTGCGCTGTTGGTCTTTGATGCTATCTACCTGCATCGGTTCTCGTTCACTAGTTGTTGGCGATGGTGATCGCGTGAGTGGTGGAGTGTCGATTGGGGGTGATGGGATGCGAGGGTGTCGCTCTTCCCATTGTGTTTGCTTATGGGGTTTCAAGGCCGTGATGATGGCTTGTCGTTTGCGACTGGACAACTTCCATGCCTCCCAGTCCTGCGGTTCATTGTGAGACATGCAAGCATTGAGTAGTTGCAGAGGTAACCCCCGCTTGAACTTCTCAAGCACTGCTGGGTCGTCTTCTCGATACAATGCTTTGCGCGCTAGGGTGGCAAACTGGGTGATATAGTCGTCGATGTCGTCGCGGGCCATAGTGAGGGTGTTAAGTTGCGCTGTGGCACGGTATGGTTCGTTAACGTCGAACCAGTCTTGGATGAATCGTGCTTCGAAATCATCCCATTCTAGGTGCGGTTTGGTCATCAGCCATTCTTCTTGGCTTCGTTGCCATTCGGTGGTTGCTGTCCCTTGTACATAGGTCAGGGCGTGCGCAATTCGGGTGTGGTCGTGAACGATGATCGGGTGATCTGAATTCAGGTACTGGTAGAGCTTCAGCTCATGAATGAAGGCGTCGGTCATTGTTCTATTGCCTGTGAAGACAGGGGGTTTGCGGCCCTCCAGTCGAAGGTCGTTGCCTTGCGGCTGGGGCACTAGTGGAACATTCTGGGGTGCATTTGGCGGTACTGGTGCTGGGTCTGGTGGCGGGGGTCCGTACCCTGGTGGGAACATCGCCACAGGAGATGGTGGCGCGTGCATGCTATCATTGACGGTGGGGAGTACTCCCGTCGCCATTTTCGGTCTGGTGTTCGTTATCGTGGAGCGATCGATAAGTGCTCCTAGATCTGGATCGGGGTGATGTCTGTCTTTCAATCGATGGGTTTCAGGTCTGTCGATGTCGGTCGGATCTTTCGCGATTAAGCGATCAGTGAGGTGTGTCGTCGAGTTTCAGTGGCTATCAAGTTTGCCTAGTATCTTGGCTTCTGTCGGTCAGGGGTTCGAGAGGCTTGTTCTAATGTTACGCTCGAGCTCTGAGCGTATCGGTCGAGGTTCGCCAAGTCGCGCGATTGACTTGGACACTGCGAGTCTTCGTGTGTAAGACAGAATGCAGTGGCAGTCCCCTTATGTGTACAACCTCAGGTCAAGGGTTCAATACAGGGGAGTCAGGAGTCAGGCAAACGGCCTGAGGATCTGAGGATTCACAAGATGAGAGGGTAATACGATAGCCACTAAGGGCCAGAGCGTAGCTCGGTATTGGTACGAAGAGAACAAGCCTAGAGATGAGACTACAGTCTAGGCTACCTTATATAGGGATCGCAGGGCGAGAAGGCCCTTCCGTATCTGGTCACGTGAGTCTCAGTATCATAGTCGAGTCGTGGGTTCGATGCAGGTCATGGGTCGCTGTAGGAAATAAAGGGAAAGAGAAAGAAATCGTAACATTGACTCAGCATTCCATGGATTGACATGGATCAATCCAAACTCATTCACCTTGAGGATGTCGTGCAACTGTGTGGCGATGGCCCATTCCCCCTCAGTCAATTTATAGTCCTGCAGGTCATTCTGCCTGTCTGCTGTCAAGATATCAATTGCTTTGTGATACTTGAGTGCAAATTTCAACATGTCATAGGTTGAATTCCAGCATGTTGTCACATTATGAGGAATAATTTGCTTTGTCATCTTGAGCTCATCCAGCAGTTGTTGCCATGATGGCAGGATGATTGTTGAAGAGTTTATGACCTTGAAAGAGATTTTTTGAAGCTGTAAGCATGTAAGTATGTTACTCCCTACATGCCACTGTTATCTTACCTTCATCAGAGCAAGCTTCACTGGTTGAATATCTTCCTTGACATGTTTGCGTTCAGCTGGTGACAATAACATTATCTCATTGATCCACCCATCAATATCATTGCTGCTTTCATCCAGTCTCAGTATGTCCCCCTCTGTGTCTATTTCATTGCTGATGCGATACTGTTAGTGAATGGCAGGGGTAACCCTGGGGTTTTTTTTTGCTACCCTTACCCCTACCCTTGAAAACCCTTACCCTTGAGTAGGGGTAAGGGTTTTGGACGGTAAGGGTAAGGGTTGAGCAAGGGTTTAGGGTACCCTAGGGTATGGGGGGTATGCTGCAAGGGTTTACTTGATACAGTGTTTCTTTTTTATCTACACTATATTTTCAAGGATTATTTATTATACTGGTATTGAACACTTTCTAGATTTGTTATGACATCACAAGTCATTTTGGCATAAGCACATAGCAACCAGCAAAGTACATCAGGTATATGGAAATTATCTTAACCCAGCTTAAATCCTCTTAAATGGCTTTAAGCACAGTTTATGGGACATTAAGAGGGTGCTTAATTAAGACAGGTTTCCTTGGGTTAAGATGATCCATTTCATTAATTTCTCTTAATTCTCTTATCTTTTCCCTTAAATTGTATTATTTGTTCTTAATGGCCATTAAGGGACTCATTCATGAAATTAAGTAAAATCAAGAACTCATCTAATTTCAAGCATCACACAAACTTAAGGGAGTTAAGATAAAATAAGCAAAGCTGTATTTGGCATAAAACTAACTAAGAACAAGTACAATACAGTGCACCACCTAAATAGGGGGGCTCATCATCGTCGTTGTCGCTGCCGCTGTGGTGCCTTTTGCCCCCACATTACTACCGTTGCTGTTGTTGCTGCCGCTTCTAGCGCTGCATCCTGCTGTTGCTGTAGCAGGAATTGATCCCTCCCACTCACGTTTCAGGCAAGGGAAGGGGGTGGGTGGCAAGAATTGGGCCCTCCAGGCTCCTGCAGCAATGGTGTGGGTGTGGGTGCAGTGATGCTGCTGGCATGGCAGTGGCCGTGGCAATGGTCCTGGTGTGGGCATGGTCACCGCAGTGACGGTGCGCATAGCAGTGGCTGTGGTGATGGCGCTGGCACAGCGGCGGTCACATTCAGGGTGCTGGTGTGGCAGCAACCATGGTGACGTAGTATGGTGGTGGTCAGGGTGATGCTGCTGGCTGGCAGTGGCTGCGGCGATGGTGTGGGCGCGGTGACCATGCTCGTGCAGCAGCGGGCGCTGTGACCCTGCTGGCACAGCAGCAGTAACAGCGACTGCACTGGTGTGGCAACTGTGATAGTGCAGGTGTGGCAGCGGCCATGGTGGCACTGCTGGCATGGCAGCGCTTGCGGTGACGATGCAGGCATGGCCGGCAGTGGTGATGGCGCTAGCCGGCCGCATCCGAATGCGATGGGGAGGGCCGAAGGTGGTGGTAAAGCTATGGGGAAATAGGAAAAGCGCATCAGTAGGAATGATATGAAAGAAAAAAAAAAAGCTATGCCCACAGCTTGCGCTCGTGAGGAGATGGGGTGGTGGTGAAAATGTCCCCAAGCCCACATTCGCAAGTGAGGGATGTGGTGGAGACTAGCGGCGGGCGTAGGAAAGAAGCCACCCCCAGCTTGCGCTTGTGGGGAGGGAGGGTGGCGGCTAGTGATGTGGGGGGAGCTCGTCATAGGGGCAAAACTACCCACCTGCATTTGCGAGCAGGGGGTGTTGGCATGCGGCAGCAGGGTTGTGTATCTGTGAGGGGAGGGGGCTTTTGTCAGTTAAGAATAATATGACCAAAAAAAATTGCCCCAGCTCACACTTGTAGGCAAGAGGGGGTATGACTCAGTGGTGGCATGGCGGTGGTCACGGTGACTGTGCTAGTGTGGCAGTGGTGCAGTGGCTCGGTGCTGGCATGGCAGAGCCGTGGTGACAGCGCTGGCACGGCAGCAGTCAGGTGCATTTGACGTGAGGAAGGGGGTGGGTGGCCGCGTTCCATACCTATCCAACACAAAAACTCACCATTGCTTTTGTGAGTGATGTGACACACAGCTCAAATTAGAGGACTCACCAGTAGTCAACAACCAAGTCTGTGAACGAGAATTGGTGGGGATTGAAGAGGAATGGGGCAATACAAAGAGCAAGGATAGATACCCTAAAGTAGGTCAAGTAAGGCATCCAGAAGGACAAAGTCATGTAAAGCAGCATTAGCAAAGTCGCATGCAGAGGTAAATACAAGGACCAGTGAAACCTGAGAAGAGAATGCTGAATGAGATCCGAGTTGTTGCAAACCTGCATATAGTGGGTTGATACTCTAAGTCGTCATTTCCAAGTTCAACTTCTCTGGGGTGCCATCACGTGCCACATGTCACGTTGTGACATGACCGATCAACCGCCGCTGCCATTCTCTTTTCATCCCACACCACATCCTAGTAAGTAGTTAGTGGACTATTTATATGCTAACTGTGTGTTCCAGGTACAATGACAGCCCGTGGCACTGCAGCTGCAGCTAAGGGCAGCAATGATGGTGGTGGCACCTGCAGCAAGGGCAGTGGCAGCAGCAAGACCGCACCAGCACCAGAACCCAGCAGCACCAGCAGCACCAGCAGCCAGGGCGGTGTCAGCAGCACAGCACCCTCGCTCCAAATGTGAGAGGGGGTTTGTATCTTGTTTTAGGCAGCAACAGGTGACACCACCCCCTCCCTCGCCCTGAACACAGCTGGAGGGGATTTATCTCTTCTAGGCAACAACAACTGATGCCCTCCTCCTCCCTCACTGCAAACGCAAGGGGAGGGGGTTTCTCTGTTGTCCTAGGCAACATCTGCCGATGGCACCCCATCCCTGCCCCAAATGCGAGTGGACCCCCTCCCTCCCCCCAAATACGAGTGGAGGGTTTCACTCCTCTCCACATGGCGACGACCGGCAGTGCGACTGCAATGATGGTGCAACGACCACCAACATGGTGATGACAAGATGCGACGATGATGGGTGGCATGTGGTGTGACCATGATGGACAGCATAACCACAACAGACAGCATGACCGTGATGGATAGTGTGACTGCGATGGACAGTGCGACCGCAATGGCCAGTGTGACCATGACAGACAATGCAACCGCTATGGACAGCACGACCACAGTGATGGAAAGTGCAACTGCAATGGACAGTGCAACTGCGACGGCCAGTGTGACTGTGATGGACAGTGCAACTGCAACAGTCAATGCAACCGCTATGGACAGCGTGACTGCGGTGATGGACTGTGATAGACAGCACAATTGCAACAGACAGCATGACTGCGGCAACAGACTGCGTGACTGCCATGGACAGTGCAACTGCAACAGACAGTGCGACCATGGGCAGCGTAACTGCGACCAGTGGCGCAACGCCAGTTAGAATAAAGTATATTCATTCTGCTATGGTACATTAATGTACAATGTCTAATAGTGTATAATAAAGAGTAGCAAAGGTACAATAAAGGGTTTTTTAGTTATGGGAGTGGTCTGGACTGCAGCAAGGCACCGGCACCAGCAGCAGTGGCACAGCAGTGGGAGCAGTACCACCAGTGACAATGGCAGTGGCAGCAGGTGTGGTCATAGCAGGTGCAGTGTTGGTGGGTGTGATGGTGATGGCAGCGGCGGCAGCAGTGGTGGGTGCGGCAGTGCCAGTATGGGTATGGCAGTGTGGCCAGGGTGCAGCGGTGGCAGCAGCGGCGGCGGTGGCGGGTGCAGCAGCATATAATTATGTGTACATAGAATATATTACATAACGAAAACAGTCCTTATTTTTCCTTAATGCAACTTAGCCTACTTAGCCTGGCCCATCATCTTAATGACCAAGGAATTTTTAAAAAATAAGATAGTGTAAGATAGTTAAGAGCCATTAAGATGATTAATATGGTTTAAGTGCCATTAAGATAATTTTCGTTTACCTGATGTACACTAAGTTACATTGGGAGATGCTGGGCAGGCTATGAGCTACTGTGCAAGGTGGTGAGATGGGGAATGACAGGAGATGCAGGAGGCAACATGGGCAGCTTGGACAACAAGGGAAATTATAACAGGATTGGAACTTAACACAATAGGGTTTCCCCTAGGTGTGCCCATAAAAGTGAGAAGGGGAAAAGAATTGCAACACTTTCTAACTTTAACATTCAATAACCCTTATAGTCATTAGGTAAATCTAAAATTACTTAAATGTGTCTTAATTGTCTTAAAAAAATTTTAAGGTCAATTTAAGACCATTTTTCTAAGACCATTTAAGAAAGGTCACTTTTTTGATTTAAGGCCATTAAGGTCATCAAGGCCATCAATTCACAAAGGCATAATAAGCATCAACTAAGACACACTGTGGGCATTTCCCAATGTAATCCAATTCAGTTCTAAAAGTCTGACCAATCAGATTTCAGGATTTTGCCGACTGAATTGGATTACATTGGGAAATGCCCACAGTGACATGATAAGACATATATAGTTTATATTTAAGTTCACTAAGGGTTCACACAGACACCATAAGACATATATAATTCAGATTTAAATTCATCAAAGGGTAAACTAAGACATCATAATACATATATAATTTAGATTTAAGTCTACCAAAATCAGTGTTGCCATCACTGTCATTGTTGTGGTGGTTGTGGTGGTTGTGGTGGTTCCGGTGTCATCACAGTGGTGTCACGGTCACGGTCATCGTCACAGTGTTGCCATGGTCATTGTCATGGTCATGGTGGTTGCAGCATCCACATGGCAGTGTTGCAGTCGTGGTTGTTGTCATAGTGTCACTGTGGTCATTGTTACAGCAGTGTTGCAGTTGTGGTGTTGCAGCATCCTCACAGCGGTGTCGTGGTCATGGTTGTCATCACAGTTGTCATTGCAGCGGTGTGCGGTCACAGTCATCATCATGGTGTCATTGTGGCAGTGTTGTGGTCGCCATCATGGTGTCACCATCAAGGTCGTAGTGTCATCGCAGCAGTGTCGCAGTTGCTGTTGTTGTCATGATGTCGCTATCATGGTCATCATTGTGGTTGTTGCTATTGTCATCACCGGTATTGTCATCATCGCTGGTGTCATTGTTGCAGTGTCATTGTCATAGTCGTTGCCATGTTGTCACCATTGTTGTTGTCATGGGCAGGTGGTGGTGAGGTGGTGGTGGTGGTGGTGATGTGGCTGGTACAATGATGATGAGGGGTGCTGATGGAGGTGGAGGTGGTGATGTGGCTGGTATGATGAGGTGGTATTTGTACTCACCTTGCCCTCATTCCATTCATTGTTCACCCCCTCGTCCCAGGGAAAGGAGGCCACAGCTGTGGCAGATGACGTGGATGCTATGCATGTGGACATGTAGGCAGAGATGTGGCAGGTGAACCCTGCCCTTCTGGGTTTGTTTATACCCAATGGGCATAACCATACCTGTGAAATAAAGAATAATTAGCAATATCGGGTTGTGTTACTCACTTTACAATGGGTGTGTTGGGGGAAGCCAACTATGAATGCGTGGTTCATAGTAGTCGAGATGGGGTTGTTGACTTGTTGAATTTTTTTTTCATGTTTGTGTGTGTTTATTTGTTGTTAATCATGGAAAAATTTGTCAAGTCTGTTTCGCCACTTATATCCTCTAAGTCACTAACTACAGGGTTTTACAGCATTTGCTTGTCTTAGGCATCACAAAGCCAGTGCAAGTGCAAAGCCAGGGAAGGTGAGTAAGATAGCTACCAATTATATGCTAACTATGTGTTCCAGGGGACCAACAATGGTGGGCCTGGGCACATGTGAATGGAGGGTGCCTCCGCAGTAACAACAGCTGCAGTTGCAGCAGTGGTGGTGGCAGCTGGTACTGCGATGATGGTGATGACAACTGCACATGAGATTGTGGG
>WTXC01000533.1:0-11083 GCA_022496195.1 Lactifluus subvellereus | reverse complement strand
CAACACTATGAAGGAGGAAAGGACCTCGACCAGTTCACAAAAGAATACGTACAGGGATGTGCAAATGCCAGGAAACTAAAGCGCGCACCACCCAAACCAAGGCAGCACTGTTTCCGCTAGACGTCCAGCGGAAGAGGGTCCATTTCAAAGTGTCTCTATGGACCTAATCACAGACCTCCCCCTTTCATCAGGACACAATGCAATCCTTACCATTGTGGATCAGGGTGCTCTAAAGCTGCACGATTCCTCCCCTGCTCGACTACTATCACGGGGGAAGGGGTGGCCACCCTTTACTTCCGCCACATCCTGCCCTGGTTCGGACTACCCAGACGCATCATCTCAGACCGCGACCCCAGGTTTACATCGCACTTCGCACGCGCCCTGACCAAAAGTATTCATGCAAAGCAAAATATTAGCACCGCCTTCCACCCCAGGACAGATGGACAGAGTGAACGTGCGAACCAGCAAGTAGAGCAGTACCTACGCCTATGGGTTCCAGACCAACAAGATCAATGGGCCTATTACCTACCAATGGCAGAGTTTGTCTACAACTCTTGGCCCCATGATCGCTCAAAACTCACCGCACATGAGCTACTCTTGGTTACCACCCCAATGCACGATTGACAATGACCCAACGCACCCCCCTGCGGTCCAAGACCGCCTTACACACATCAAAGATGCGAGACAGCGTGCACAAATGCTCTTGAATGCGCCACCAAAGACAGTAGTACCACGGTTTCAAAAGGATCAAAAGGTCTGGCTCGAAGGACGCCACATCAAAACCTATTATCCCAGTAGTAAGCTGGCGCCCAAACGCTTCGGCCCATTCATAATCACATCAGTCATCTCCCCTGTGGCTTACCAACTGGAATTGCCACCATCATGGACGATTCATAATGTGTTTCATGTCGATCTTTTGACGCCTTACCAAGAAACAGCGCCCATGGACCTAATTTTACACGCCCCCACCTGAAATCATCGAAGGAGAACCCCAATGGGAAGTAGAACGCATCATGAGTGAACGACATTATGGCAGGAAACGCGTACACCAGTACCTAATCAAGTGGAAAGACTACCCACATGCTGACAATACATGGGAACCAGCTTCACAAGTGTTTGCGCCAGACTTAATCGAGGAGTTCCATCAAAGAACCAAACCGCATCGGGGCGATGCGAGACCTAAGAAGGGGGTAACACATGGAAGGGAGGGACATCTACGCGTCTTTTCCCCACTCACAGACCAAGGAGCACCTAACCCAACCGCAGGCTCACACCTATCAGTGTCCAGTTCTGAGAGTCTGCCAACGTTCTCGCCACCCTCAGAACTAAAGAGTGACTCAGGACCAGAGACGTCGCTTGCCACGTTCATAGCATCGTCAACGTTGCCTCTCCCAGACTACCCTGAGACTTGCTACCAGTCCTGCACACCACCAACCACAGCACAACTAGCGCTATTCCGGAACGGAATGGCGCGTAACAAAACAGCATATAAGACCGCTCGGAAACACCCTAATTCTTTCCAAGCAACTTACTCCCCCCAGTTCCTTGCCGCTGTGGCCTCTATACATCCCTCAGTTTTTCGCTTTTCAGCCCCTCCCCATTACGCTCCAAGCCTACACACGCTGCAGCTCGTCATCCTCGTCGCCCTCGTCCTGCTTACATGTCCTCCTCCTCTGTGGCTTCCTCCATGCCCGGCTCCCCCATCTATAAAGGGGACTACTCCTCCTTCTTCGCCGACACAACCAGCCATACCGCCTCTGTCTCCACCACCGGCGTCCCCCCTCTCAGACGTAGACCTCCCCCATGTTGACACCTTGACCTCCTAGCCACGTCCCCCATGACAACATCAATGCCCTCTGATGAGGCAATGCCAGCCTCCCCTTCGGCGAGGCAGGCCCCTCCTTTACTGTTGATATGAGGGCGCCCGGACTGGCGAGGAGATCATCAGACGTCTCAATGCCACGGTAGCGGAGGTAATTGACACTCTAGATGACGATGAAACCCGCGGCGTTGTGGTAGACGCGGTAGCCTCCCTACGCGATGAGGTGGAGAGGAAAGGCCATGGGGAAGTACGTGACTGGGAGAACACCCCACCAACAGGCTGGAACGCCCTAGCTGCCATGGACGTGGGAGTGACCACCGAAGGAGCGGTGGAGGCTGACCATCCAGGGCATCCCTACCACGTTAACACCCCACATCTCCCTGGTACTTCACGACCCGCATCCAAGACGGCTCGGGAGCGCATGTCATCCCCAAGTACGTGGCTTCATGTATGGAGCCAAGGACCCTGTCATCCTGGCAACCATGGGGTGCCACAAGATCATCTTCACCTTCGCCCTCTACGCACGCCCAGCCGCATCAAACTCCTGGTGTCCTCTCCCCCGTCTCATGCCACGACAGCTCTCCATCCTCTCTGATGAAGGAGGGGACACAGGCCAATTCTACAAGCATGTGGATGACGGGCTCAAGGCCTTGGGGGACCCATATCTCATCGGCGAAGTGGAACGCCTACGCTCCGCGGAGATGGGAATAGAAGCACACGCCCAGGAGATGGAGCTGGAGAAGCGTCGCCTTGCCGAGGCCAAACGGCTCGCCAATTACCATGCGAGAAGGCTAGGCCATTATCGGGACCTCCGTCACCAAGCGGTGACACGCCTCTCTGCCGCGGACGCTTACAACGTCCTCTACCCCTTCCTCACCTCTGCACATGCCCCCCTAGACACGCCTGAGGACCAGGTCCTCAACTATTGCCCCTCTCCAGCTCTGCGTGAAGCCCTGAGGAAGGCCGGCCAAGGGTACACTCAACGCCCAGAAGAGCTGACACTCTCCACTCGTGTCTTTGGTCGACCCCCTCCCCCTTCCTCCTACTCCCTCGTAGCCCGCCTTGCCAGAGAGGCCCCGTCCTTGCCGCAGAGTACGATGCCGACGCCATGGACGCTTATGACTGGACAGAGAACACCAGCGACTGAGGTCAGTCGCAGACTCTAAGAAGGGGGTAATGTCACGTTTGTGCATGCCGAGATCGGACTCTGCTCACGGTGTGCACAAGGGGGTCATGTACGCTTTATTTTCCACTTATCCCACTCCTCCCGCATTGCGTTTATGGACTGCCAGGCCCCTAGGGCCTGAGACTCTGCTTGAGGCCATGACTTGGCCGCTTTCGCTTACATCATGCTTACCTTCCTATTATAGTAGGTGTTCCCACGCTTCGCCTCGGGTGCGCATTCCACTAGTGCTACATTTGCTTACCTCTGCGCATGCGCTGCCTTAGCACCTACTGACTCATACTGTACAATATGACTCACGCGTCGGCCTGCTTACTGTACGATGACTCGAGGCTTACTGTGTCCGCTTACTAGTGTCCTAGGGATACTATGACTCGACTTGACTCACCTCCCCAATGTACTTATATCGCGTTGTATTGCCTTAGAGCAGACCCTAAGTCTGTTCTCTTGTAATCTCAGCCAAGTCAACCGTCTTCAGGCCTTTACTTGTGAACCACCGCTCCTCTGGCTTGTTGCCAGACTTCGCGTCGCTTGCACAAGTGTCACTAGCGTATGGTCAAAGGACTTAAGATCAAACGCCACCTTAGCTCCCCAGCGAGAGCTCGTTATCAGGACTTAGGACCCTCGCGGCCAAGATCCCCTACTCCCCCGCCGTCGTCGCCACCGCCGCCTCCAACACCAGTGGAGGTACGCCCAGAGTCTGGGCGTGACACTTTGGCAGCAAACCCAATCTGGCAGCAACCCCCGAATGGGGACAACGCGTCTGGGTACACAACGACTCATCTAGCAAACTGGACGCGCGCACCATTTCCCTTTCCCAATCCACATATATTGAATCCATTACGAACCGTTTCAACCTTCACAACGCCAAGCCACTCGGAACACCCATGACACAAGGCATAGTCTACACCAAAGCCGACTCACCCTCCGACGCCACCGATGCCACTCTAATGGCAAAAACTCCTTATCGCGAGGCCATTGGCAGCCTCATGTATGCCGCAGTCGCCACACGTCCCGACATCTCATTCGCTGTGTCAACACTCTCTCAGTTCCTTGATAATCCTGGCCAAGCTCACTGGGAAGCAGTCAAACGTGTCTTCCGCTACCTAGCAGGAACCAAACACCTTGAATTAACCTATGGCGGAGAACACCACGACCTCATAGGATATACAGACGCAGATGGCGCAGCGCAAGAACACCGGAAGGCCATTTCCGGATATGCATTCCTTATTGATGGCGGCGCAATCTCCTGGAGATCTCGCAAACAAGAACTCGTCACATTGTCAACCGCCGAAGCTGAATATGTTGCCGCAACGCACGCAGCAAAAGAAGCAACCTGGCTGCGGCGCCTCATCACTGAGCTATTCCCCACCATCGACAAACCAATCACCCTTTATTGCGACAATCAGTCAGCACTCAAATTAGCCTCAGAAGACAACTACCACGCTAGAACAAAGCACATCGACACAAGATATCATTATATTCGAGACGTCATCGCCAAAAACATCATCAACGCGACCTATTGCCCGACAGAAGACATGACCACGGATATCCTTACGAAGCCACTACCCAAGTGGAAGACTGCAATTCACGTGTCCGCACTAGGACTTCGTCGCGCTTGAGGGGGAGTGTTGGAGAATTGAGGGTGCGCGGCGGAAGAGAGCCGCGCCAAAGGTATTCTGGACAGACTTCATTCCATTCTACTCCATTCGCCTCCTATTACTATAAAACCCTAGATTATCAAGCGCGATCGTACGGACACACCACCGGACCATATACTGTTTGAATATCCCCAACTTGTTTACATTCTTGGCCCTTAGTTCCGACTCCATTTCTCTTTATCGACTCCTATAAAATACTGTATAAAAGACTCTTAGAATTACCTTGTATCAGAACAGTGTCTAGTATCAAAGCATTGTATTGTCCCCTCCAAAAACTCGTCTCTTAAAGTCCCGGCTTCGTCTCGCTCTTGCTCGATCTCCCGCGCTCGTTTTCCCTCTCGCTCGACCTCCTGCCTTTTTCACTACAGGCGGAGCACTCCTTCGACATCTCCTCGAACCCCCCTTGCCCGCCTGTAACCAACACCACAAATAGCACAGGGGTGGGGCTCGGGATGACAAGGAAGGACGTACGGTAAGGAGAATATCAATACCAACAAAGATTGCCTTGGCTGGGGGAAATGGGACCTGCCACTGGCAGGGAAAGTATGAACAATCACTCAGAAGAAATCAAGCCCTTGCAACTCACCAGGCTGACGGCCTCGCCAAGAGTCCCAGAAAATGCATGAAGGACCTGCACTACCAGGTGGAGCGAATTTATCACAGTTTCCGGTTTCCATCATTTTTTAAACGCCTTCGCTTGCTCCTCAAGTAGTTGAAGGATGTCATCGGGGGAATTAGCGAGTTAAAGCTTGTCGTACCCCCACGGCTATGCACCTATCCTATCCGAGTCTATCCATCCATAGCGCTCGCAAATCGCAGACCCATCGCACACGCCCCACTACAAACTTGGTTATTCTAGGGGGCTGGTCACAATTGGAACTTACGTATGAGTGGGCTCTTAAGCGCTCGACGTATATAAAAACCCGCCACACCCATCCCCCCACACGATGTTGCCTGCTCGACTAATCGTGTGTCGTCCTTTCAATTGGGCAAAATCATTGTTTAACATATCAGTAGCCTACTGATCGTTCCCGTGCACAAGCTAGCACGCTTAAATCCGTTCAATCTATTGGCCAAGGCATGATTTCCCAGAAGAAAGCCGAAATTCTTGCTACTGCTGAGAGCGATGCAAAAGGCGGGATCGAGAAGAGAAATATTCAGGGACGGGATCTACTCAGTCTTCTCATCAAGGCAAACATGGCTACAGATATAGCAGACAACGCGCGAATGAATGATGAAGAGATCTTGGCGCGTGAGTCGCGTATGATGTTTTCTCAGAGAAATAAATGCTGATGAGCGAAGAGGTTCCAACCTTCATGTTTGCCGGTCATGAGACAACGAGGTGCTTACGGTTCGCTGTGCAACTAGAGCATTTGCTTACGCCTTTGTTAGCACTGCTGCCGCCTGGGCTCTCTACGCTCTTGGATGCCACCCCGCGGTACACGCTAAACTGAACGTAGAGGCCCGGGCATTTTACACGGACACCCCATCTATGGATGAATTCAATGGGATGACATATCTTGATTATGTAACCCGGGAGGTTTTGCGCCTCTGCTCCAGTCTCGCAAACGGACCGGTTTGCTAAGGAAGATACAGTGGTCCCATTGAGCGAGCCGTTTATCGACCGACACGGCGTTAAGAGACACGGATTCAGGCCACAGCCAGGATGTAGACGAGCGGGTAGCTGGTTGGTAAAAGACGGTCAAAGGGAGGATCCCTGAGGAAGGAGAAAACTATCTCACAAAAGTAAACCATACGCTTGTTTGAGGGACCCAAGGGCGTTGATCGGTTCTGGTTTACACGGCATCTGTATGGGCCGTCCGTTTGTCGTGATATAACCCTTGAAGTATAGGAAAAGTATCGCGGAGATGACGGTGTTGGTCATAGCGGTTATCCACATGAAAACGAAGTCGGCAGCAGTACGTTCAGTTGGACGGGATAGTTGCCGCGAATCCAACATCCTGTGCCCTATCAAAATTGGATTCTTCAACAATGCGGACGGGACTTACAATAACCTGTTGTCCCGTAGAAGCGATGCACCCCCTCCTCGTCATTAGTCTGGACATCACGATGAGTCTCCGAGAAAAGAGTGTTCTAAGGGTGTATAGTGAAATGATCTTGACGAATCGGTCCTCAAGAGTCAGGACATGCAAGAGCACGAGGATCAACAACAGACCAACGTCCTACAATGGGGTGCACCAGTAAGCTTTCCCGATGGACCTCTACCCACGCATCCAAATTCACGATAGTGCCGAACCAGTATCAGTCATCTGTTTGATTGCACCTAACTGGAGTGTCAATGTCATTCTTTGGCAGAAGCGTCAAGAGGCTGCACCTTGAGCGGAACAGAAAGTGCCTGGTTGTATGGACTACGCCGGGCGTGACACGATGAATACAGCTATAGTCAAAACCAACAAACATTTACACGTACTGCGTCCACCACCCACTTGATATTCATGAGACCGCCTGAAGAAAATATCAGTGGAAATACTAGTTCCCATTATTACGTGATTTGCTGGCAGCCTGAACAAGGTCCCAGCCCAACCGGTCAAGGAAATAAACCTCAGCGGGGCCGCCAAGTCTCCATCGTCTGCATGAACCTCGAGTGATGCAGACAGCACTATACTTTAAAGAAAGAGCTTAATCAATCAGAATGTCGGAGGGGTGCACTAAACACAGCAATGTAGGATAAGAGGCCGACTCGAGGGTAGCACAGGCGGATATCATGATCCCGGATGCTTCAGCTAGTAGGACCAGGCCCACCCGCTCGCCAAACGTAAATGGAGAAACAGGCAAAGACATGAAGCGTTTTTTAGGAAGGAATCGCAATTCCGGAAGGATCACAACTACCCTTTATAACTCTGGAGACCCGATAGGATCAGGAAAATGCGTCCTCAGAAGTGAGCGGAGTTGTCCAAATGTTGTAACGTGCCCGGACAACGTGATGTCTTTCACGTGCGTGGTTATTGGTTATTAGAGTTACTGGACAGGACAACCCCAGGGACGATAATCAGAGCTGTGCAACTAGATTGTAACAACTCCCTGGAGTAGCAGCCCCAGGCTGGAGTTCAGAGAGGTAACGTTGGCACCTCAGCGACGATAGGAAAGTGCTTTTGGATCGACATCATCGACGTTGAGTCGGGAAGTATTCTGTCAGAAGGGGAGAAATCGAGTTGTGCTGCGATGCACTTAGTTGGCACTGGGGAATCGCAGAAGGACAGCTTCCGAATGGTGATACGGACGACCAGGCATCTCCCCACAGCGATGCTTTAATAGCCTGGTACACAGCCTCTCAGCGCCCAACCTTCGCGACCCTTTGCTGGCATCTGGTACACGTCAAAGTGCTGCTCGGTTGTGGGTGATATTTACCCTCGGGAGCCACTATAGGTGCCAGTGCTACCCGGTGTTTGGATCTGCCAGTGCATCACACGACATGATCAATCAGTACCGTGTGACATGCGGCCGTAATTGACAGACGACTGACTCATCCGCTTGTGCAATACCGTTTCGTCCTAGTCAGCTTCGACAATCTTCAATCTCCTATACACCACCATGCTGTGAGAGGTTATTGGTAGCCTAGACATAGGCACTAGTAGAATCTGGGAGTGTCAAGTCAAGTGGCCTCATCACGTGATATCCAGCTGTGTCGTACCCGGGCCAGTAAAGACCGTACATCGAATGAAGTTGTAATGGGTTTCCCGTGAATAGCACAGGTCTTAGTGGTTCCGGTACGAGTGCGAGTGAGTCGCGTGAGACCGTGAGTGGAGCGTGTTGGAGGTGCAGCCGCAACGGCACGCCAACCGTGGCAGCGCTGTGAGGCACGGGCGGGACCCTGGCTGGTGGCACTGGACTAATTCATGATACCCTGATCGATTTCCTTCGTCTCACCTCAGTACACTATAAAATTGCTTTCGCTCGGACCTTACCCTCATTATGGACGCTTATAGTACGATACTGCGTAGCCGTAGCACCTCAGTCTTTCTCCCCAAAGACTGAGGTCAGTAAACATTCTTTACACTCACTTTTACATTACATTAACCATGTATCTAGCCGTCGTTATTCTCCTACAGGTTAGATACAGAATATTAGTCTTTCTCCCCAAAGACTGAGCCGTCGTTATTCTCTTACAGAGCGGAGGAGATAAAGACGACTTGATTCCGGATTCTGTACCCCCGGGCCTATTACCATGTGCAATCATGTTCTTCTCCTCACCCCCTAACTTCATCTCCACGCATATACCGTCCCGGTATACATAAAACTGCCAGTATCACTCCACTCCACTAAGTCCCCCACCATTCCCGAACGCTGACCCAGATATACCCTAGCTACGAAGTGCCTAGCAGTTGTCGACTGAAGTTCATCCTTTTATCGAACTTGACGCGTTTAAAGCTGATTTCTATACGTCAGGCGCAGTGTTTTATCTTTCTCCGACCTATGGGCCCGCCAATTAGACCATATGCGCAGGGAGTGACAGTTGAATCGGCCCTGGCCAACGATCCAGCAAGACGGAGGTGGACAGATGCACCTGGTGAAAATAAACCAGCGCTGTTTCGGAGGATGAGGGCGGCATGGGTGTCGTTACTCGTATTGGTCGAACGAAAGAAGCCAGAGCCAGCAGCTAATCCATCCGACTGGTACGTTCGAGTAACCGTGTTCGTACCGAAGCAGGATCAAGCTCCACGCTCCAAGTCGCTTTCTTCCTTTGCCATGCTCTCTTCCTCTTCAAAACTCTTGACTCAAAACACAACTTCTAGTCTGTCTGACCTACCCGGTACCCAACAAGGTGGTGGAAGTCCACTTGCGGGGAAGAGAGGGAATGAAGCTGCTAGATGTGTAGAGCCCAAAGGAATGAAGAAATTTTCTCAGGATAGAGAGGATCTATCAGACTTTGACATCCTGAACATCTTCCGTCGTTGCTGGTTCCTTTCGAGGGATAAGCTCGTGGCTAACGTCACTTCTGCTCAAAAGGCTGAAGACGGGAAATTTTCTTGGTGGAGTTCGAACCCGCTTACCATTCTCACCTGATTAAGTGCGCTGTCGCACTTTGGCCTCACCAACTCACGAAGGTGGAAAGGGTGATGTTTGTTTTCGTTTTAGAGCTGCTAAACGGAGAAGGCCCCCAAGCTTTCTTCGATCTCTAAAAGGGTGGGCGCGGAAACAACCGTGCAGGAGAAGGCGCGACTTTCACGGAAACGCAAACATGCTGCTAAAAGAGAGAGGATCCACGAGGAGAAGGGGCTACCGAGGCACGGTAGTTTGTTGTGATGATGTTCCGACTCTAGAATACAACAACATAAGTCCACCCGCTCAAATCCCGATTCGGAATTCAGCCTGGCGTGAGCTCGAGCGCTTCGTCGTGTGACCTGTTGGAAATCCCCACAAGCTGTATGAGGCCTTAAGGATCCTCATCACCGCACTGTCTGCTCCCCTCTCGGCCACACCATTATGATGTGGGCTTACAGCGGCACCTCTTGTCATTTCGTCTGCCACTACAAGCTGCGCCAGCGTCCTCGACGCGCACGACCTCCATAACGCGCAGGGTGTCAACCTCTGGAAGTTGAGGCTGCGTCAACGCCAAGCAAGGCTGCCACGGTGCTCCGGCGCGAGCCGACGCGCCCCAATCACCGCTCGCCGCTCCCACTCCGTCCAAGTTCTCCGTTCAGATGTTCACACAGTCGCTCAACCACTTCTACAACACCGATGCGACGTTTTAGCAACGCTTCTGGGTCAACACGCGGCACTACAAACCGCGTCCTGGCGCACCGGTCATCGTGATCGATGGGGGCGAGACGAGTGGGGAAGACCGCCTGCCATTCCTGGACACGGGCATCGCGGACATTTTGGCACGCGCGACCGGCAGCATTGGAGTCGTGCTCGAGCATACAGTAGGGGTTACGGTGCGTGTCTTGCCTATTTCCCTCCTGGGTTGGGCTTAGCCACTTGCATGCGCTGACATGGCGACCGCTTTCTCTGGGGGTTGGTCCAGGCGAATCTGTGGGTGTTCGGAACTTCTCGACAGATGCCCTAGGGTGCACGTATGCTCCTCCTCGCACACCATGTCGACTCTTCACGCGTACATGTGTTGACTCAGCCTGTTTGACGCGGTGCTGTAGGTAGTTAAACGACGAGCAAGCGCTCGAAGACTCGGCTAACTTTATTCGCAACATCAAATTCGAGGACATCGATGAGGACCTCACGGCACCCAACGTGGATATACTATGGCGTTCGTCTGCTCTCTCCGGCGTCCCGCGGGGGTGGTCATATCATTGTTAATGGCGTCCGTTGCAGGGGTCGTATGTAGGCGCACGGGTAGCCTATATGCGGGTACAACACTCATCCGAGTAAAATTCTCCCGTTCCTAGCGGTGACGCGCGCTGTGCTTACGAATTGGGAGTATATGGACGTCATCCGACTCGC
>WTXC01000532.1:0-11087 GCA_022496195.1 Lactifluus subvellereus | reverse complement strand
CAGCATCCATTTTTCTGCGTCATCTCGTATTCCAGTAAAGATGGCGGGGGTTTCCTACTAGTTTGGCGTCTGCCCCTTGGGGGTTTGGAGCGTTCAGGTTAAATCCTGGGAGGTCCCATCCGCCTCCTGGCGGGCCTCCTCCTGGCGGGCCTCCTCCTGGCGGGCCTCCTCCTGGTGGGCCTCCTCCTGGTGGGCCTCCTCCTGGTGGGCCTCCTCCTGGGGCTCTCCTGGGGCCTCCTCCTGGTGGGCCTCCTCCTGGTGGGCCTCCTCCGCCTCTGGGAGGGCCCGCTCTGGGTTCTGCTGGGGCGAAAGGGTTAATCCTAGCAATGGCTGCATATGATGCCCCAGTTCCAAGGGCAAAGCGTGCTGGTGCGATAGTGTGAGTCGTCATGGTCTGTATTGGGACCTGTTCTTCTTCGATAGGGCTGGGGTCTCTGATCTCTTGTGATGCTGCTCCGGCGAGAGCTTCCCTAATGTCTTTAGTGAATGGGGCGACGTACTCGGGTCCTGTTGGCTCTGCTGGTTCGTCTAGTACTGGGAATCTAGTTGCTGCGTCTGCGTAGGCGAAATACTTGTTCGTCTTGTTGTCAAATGCTACTTCGTACCACCGTCCTGCTACGTGGTGTACGGGGTATGCTCCGGCTTTGCTCCTTCCTGGGAGGATGCTAATGAAATAGTGTCCGGTCCAAGGGATCATTCCTTCGAACCCTGAGTAGATGTCCCCTTCTCGTAGCCAGATGACACGGTTGTCATCCTTCTTATCGTCCTCTTTGCAGAGGGCGAGTGTGAAGGGCTTGAACTTGGGGTCTACTGGCGACTCCACGATTGTGGTCTGACTGGGAAAGTCTGTTCTAATGTCACGCCCAGACTCTGGGCGTACCTCCACTGGTGTTGGAGGCGGCGGTGGCGACGACGGCGGGGGAGTAGGGGATCTTGGACGTGAGGGTCCTAAGTCCTGATAACGAGCTCTCGCTGGTGAGCTAAGATGGCGTTTGATCTTAAGTCCTTTGACCATATGCTAGTGACACTTGTGGGAGCGACGCGAAGTCTGGCAATAAGCCAGAGGAGCGGTGGTTCACAAGTAAAGGCCTGAAGACGGTTGACTTGTCTGAGATTACAAGAGAACAGACTTAGGGTCTGCTCTAAGGCGATACAACGCGATATAAGTACATTGGGGAGGTGAGTCAGGTTGAGTCATAGTGTCCCTAGGACACTAGTAAGCGGACACAGTAAGCCTCGAGTCATCGTACAGTAAGCAGGCCGATACGTGAGTCATATTGTACAGTATGAGTCAGCAGGTGTCGAGGCAGCGCATGCGCAGAGGCAAGCAAATGTAGCACTAGTGGAATGCGCACCAGAGGCGAAGCGTGGGAACACCTACTATAATAGGAAGGTAAGCATGATGTAAGCGAAAGCGGCCAAGTCATGGCCTCAAGCAGAGTCTCAGGCCCTAGGGCCTGGCAGTCCATAAACGCAATGCGGGAGGAGTGGGATAAGTGGAAAATAAAGCGTACATGACCCCCTTGTGCACACCATGAGCAGAGTCCGATCTCGGCATGCACAAACGTGACAGACGGCGTGAGGCGCCCAGAGACCCCATGGATGGCAGATACAGCACTCTGCACTCCATTCTCTGGGACAGTAATACCCCCGTGACAGGGCCAAGTGTCCGCTTCTTCACTGCTGGATAACGACGAGTCACCATCAACCTCAACTTCGACCGCAACAGAGTCATCATCTACCATCCCCCACGGCGACCGTCCTGAACATCGTTTCCCACTTCCACTCATCACCACGTGGCGCTGCATCCATCCTATCGCAGAGTTTGGTCGTCATGAGCTCTATCCAGAGTATCCTCTACACCCACAGGCGCTGCAGCGTTCTCCTCCGCTCGGCCCGAGTCCTGCACCTGCGTTTCTGCCAGCGCGCAGTGGGCACGCACCTTCTCCAATGTATCTCCCTGCTCTACCTTAACCTCAACGTGACCCACACCCCCATTCTCACCTCCATCGACACGGGTACACACCGCCCACCTCCACATATCAAGCCTCCACATGCTCAGCATGTGCTCTCTACCCATCATCTCCCTTTTCGAGTTCTCCACTGCCATCTGTGCTGCATGAACCCAATGTACACAGGCTTACCAACCCACCATTACTCACCATGCCAGTCTACCGTTTTAGCTGGGCCTCCCTTACCGGGCCCGTGCCTATTCCGGGACCTCCTGCAGCATCAGCGGCGGCACCTGCAACAGTGGCGGCAGCTACAGCAACGGCAGCGACAGCGGCAACAGTGGCGGGAAACCCGACGGCAGCAGCAGTGGCAGGCAACGCGGCAGCAGCAGCGGCGCGCTCGTGTACCATCGTCAAACACCCCGTCGCCTCTCAAACGTCAGAGAAGATGGATCAGGCTGCACAGGCACTGCATGAGAGCATTTCTAACCTACTCGGAAAGCGTAATGCTGGCCCCACGTTGATCGAGGAGGCAGAGGCGCCACCACGGCGGAAACGTGCACGCCCACGATCCAAGGTGAGACAACAGACTCCATCCTTTGCTATGCCCTCTTATTTCTCACTCACCATAGCGTGCCCTCGTTGTTCAGATCACTCTTTTTTTTACAGCCCCATCCCTTTTTGCAGGCAGGCACAGCAGGGGCGAGCGCTGGCGTGGACGTTTCTGGCATCCACCTCCCAACAGCAGATATCTACACCACGTCGTACACTACTACACATTCAGGGACGAACCCAACAATGGGACGTTGCGGTGGCGGCAGCGGCGGCAGGCAACGCGAGGGCGGCGGCATCAGCAGCAGCGGGCAACGCGGGGGAGGCAGCGGTGGAGGGCAATGCGGTGGCAGCAGCGGCGGCGGGCAACGCGAGGGCGGCGGCATCAGCAGCGGCGGGCAACGTGGGGGAGGCGGCGGCGGAGGGCAATGCGGTGGCAGCAGCGGTGGCGGGCAACGCGAGGGCGGCGGCATCAGCAGCGGCGGGCAACGCGGGGGAGGTGGCGGCGGAGGGCAATGCGGTGGCAGCAGCGGCGGCGGGCAACACGGGGGAGGCAGCGGCAGAGGGCAATGCGGTGGCAGCAGGGGCAGCTACAGCAGTAGCGGTAGCGCACAACGGGGGTGGCGGCGACGGCAGCAACAGGAACAGATCTCGTAGCTACAACTCGTTAGACTTTGTGAATACATTATAATTTAATAAATGTTGTTATTGTTATTATAAAAACTCATTCGATACTGTGTGAAAAACTGATTTGACATGTGGTTTTAGGTTTGGGTATCGTGTGACAAATTTACCCACAGTGTCACACATGCTGATCCTTAACTGTTCAACTTGTCAACTTTCCAGCTTGTGCTGGTGAGCTTGTGGAACTTGTGGTGCTTTCCTGCTGGTGCACCAGGAAAAAGTTTAGAAATCCCTGGCAGCAACCTGTGTTCTCACTGATGTGATGACTGGTAGACTAACTTGTTCAGACTCGTGTAGACACTTGTGCTCTATATAAACCCCCAAAAAGGCCTCCTAGTGAGGTCAGCTCTCGCATTGGAGCCATTCCCCCATTCTTCTCCTTCACGCATGCCGTGTGAAGTTCTCCCTAGTCTCCTCAACTCAACTTTCGCCTTGCCTAGTTTCTGGACGTTGAACCGAGCCGCCACGCCGTCATACGTCTCGAAGTCTTCGCTTTGAGAAGTCGATCTTGTCTCCTTAAACCATCAGATAACAACCTTGTCGACGCGGCCGGTTCGCACTCACCTCAGCGGCTGTGACTTCATCCCTTGTTATCTAACCCTTGTTTCATCGAACTCACGTGGTGCGGGAACTCACGCGCTACATAAGAAGCCCCGTTAAAACACACTACTGCACCCTCTCTCTAAACCCACTAGTCAGACAAGGCACCAAATGCCCTGACGCCCTGATACCACAACAACTGACACCTTCAGACCAATCCAACCCTAACCTGCCATAATGCCACCAAGGACCAACGGTGAAAGGCCACCCATACGAACGCAAAGCAAAGATGCTGAGCCTGAATAATCTCCTATAAGTCCTATTGACACCACAGGTGGCTCTGCACCATCATTGCAGTCCATCAATGTGGGACTCACCAATGATAAAATAACTGCCACGAAGATCAAGCGTGACAAGAAAACCATCCAGAAAGTCAAAGATACCTGAACATGTCCTAAGAAACCAGATGGACCTCCTGATGGCTGGATCACCAGTTGTGAGGTTTTACTAGTGGGTAGGGCACGGCACGCCTTGCCCCTGTTAGGCACGTGACCTGAGTCCCACTACCACCATATAGGTAGGTAGGTGGCTCATAATAATGTGCCAGTGGGTGGAGGGGCCGATGGTGTTCGATGGCGAGGACACAGGGGCCAGCGCCATTGCGGTGGTCACTCTTCGTGTTCTTCCTTTTGCCAATCCTTGCTCCGGCTATACCATGGGAATCCGCACCATGGTGGTGGTGGCGGTCCAAAGAGCCCCCGAGATGATATTGCCAGGATCAGCCAGGGCTGATCCTGCCTAACGGCTGTAGCCGGACCGATGGGACCGGGTGAGGTAAAATGCTCTACATCCAACAGGCGTCCTACGGCAAGGTATCATGACTCGGACCTCCTACACACTAAAACCTCGCGACTGGTGATCCAGTCATCTGGAAGGTCCATGGGTTTTTTCTAAGGACATGTTCCCAAGCTTGGTATTTCTTGTCCCGTTTCATTTTTGTGGCAAGGATCTTGTCGGTGAGACGAGTCCAAGTCGCGGACCCGGTCTGGGGAGAGGAACTGGGATTCAGGGACAGGTGCGGGGTTGACGACGATGGTTAAGGCACGGGCCTGGTTCGGCATCGGGATTGAGGACATAGTAGGGGACGTTTGGAACACGTGCGTTACTGTAGTGGCGTGGTGCCATCTGTTGTTCACTTCGTTTATCGAATGGGGGCGCTCTTGGATCTCTCTCTCAAGCAAACTATGGTTCCTTTTCAACTTATGGACTTATCTCACTTTTTCAACTCGTACGAGCTAGTACGAGCTCGTACAAGTTAAAAAAGGTTTTATGCAGATTCCCTGATGTTGGCCTCCGACCGGAGTCGGCGCCTGGACCCCCGATGTCCAGCTGACCGTGGATGGGCGCATGGCTTCGCATTAACATTGCCGCGCAACCAGTGACACTTTGACAATTCTTGGGCTAGTGGGAGAGTTTGCACCCAGCTTAGCCCGAAAGTATTCGACCGCACCACTATCCCTGATAGAGTGTCGCACCAGAACCGCGCTCGCGTCCGCGCTCGATCCCCACCCCTTAAATCTGTGCGTGTGATCTGTCAGTTGACACCTCAGGTCACAGGGACAAAACCGGCATGTCGGAGCTGTTACACCTGTCGATCGAGACTATCTAACGCCCAGCCACCAATACATAGACCAGCCTTGGGAAGGGGTGAGGCGACAACTGGCGTTCTTCAGCACTTCGGTTTCCGCTGGGCGCACCGCCACAGCTGATGGCTGTCATCCTCAACATACACGACTCCTAGGTGCTCACTTCCTTATACAGTGGGGGCATTGCGCATCCACGGAAGCAGACACGATAAATAGCTTCCTCTATGTCGTTGATCACTCCTCCATCCCCATCCTCATCTTCACAGCCAACCATGCTGAGTTACCGCCTCACCCTTCCCCTTATCCTCTCTTTCTTGTTAATCTCGCTCACACGGGCAGAACCCTTAGGCGCGTTCTCACGGGCACAGCCGACCCTCCCTCCATGTGCCGTACCTTGCCTCCAGTCCGCACTCACGAATTCGGAATGCAATATGTATGTGCCTTGCTCCCGCACTTATGCCTTACTCTTATCTCAAGCTGACACCCCCATGTTTCTAAGAAATGACGATACCTGTCTCTGTAACAGTCCCGCATTCCGCCAATCTATGACAACTTGCATGCAGGTCAACTGTACTCCCGCTGATGTAACAGCGGCGACTGCCACCCTACAACAAATTTGCAGGTGCGTGACGAAGTAACAGACAAACTTGCTTGTGATAGATTTTCTTCCATAGCACGGTCTAGCACCCAGCTGTCCTGGAGTGTATTGTGGCAACGCTTTCTCCAGCGCGACACTTCATCCTACATAAACGTCTCACGTGCCTTTTTTTGTTTTTCTGAAATAACCGATTTCTCGACAAAGTTTTTGGGACCTTACTATGCACAGTAAAGGAATATCTGTCAAATATTATTAGCGAAATGCGAAATTCACTCAGAAACTTGATATCTTTGGACACCACCCACTCAAAGATTGGTGCTACAATTTAAAATTACAGCTAAAATCGTGAAAAATAGGCAAACCCCCTCTACTTATAGACTAGTGAGAATAGAGCAGATACTTCAGCAATGAAGATGACGGCTGGGGCCCAAAAAAAATTCTCGGAAATAAGCGAACGTGTCAGCACCATTGGGGCGGCCGTTCAATTGAACCGTGACGTTCAACCCTCGATACGTACGTGGTATAGGACGTTGTCACTCGCTGCTTCCCTTATGCTTTGGCAGACCAGAACGCGTGCCGGCGAGGAGTGTTTCCTTTTTAAACACTATTATGATGTGACGTTCTCGTCCTGACCGATGACTGCGGTCGGAGCTGGCGTAGAAGGCCGGGTGTGAGCGGGCGATGAACCAAGTAGTCTTGTACTTTCCTGGATGAGGAGCTTGAGTGGGGGCTCTTTGAATGAACTCCAAAGTCTCCGCGAGGACAGCAACCTGTCTTCTATTACACGAGCTCTTTTTTTTTTTTTTTTTTCGAATCCATTATTGTGCGCCTTGGGGTACAGAACCCTATGTAGCACTACACATGTACGTAGATCTGGTTTGTAACTATTTCTTTGCAGTGGTTTCTACTGCCAATAACCTTCTCCCATGCCCATGAGGTGAGCAATCGTGGCGTATCGTAGGGCTTCGGTGGAATCTTATGCAGAGCAATTCGTGTGGGGGAGGGTGCTGAGGCGCGGGTGTGTCGGGATGGCCTCGGAGTGGAACTGTGTGTTGGCCTTCCTTTTGTGTATTTGTCCTTCCTCGTCATCCGTTCCGATAGGCTTGGTGTTGCGGTGGCGCCGGACTTGCGCGCTCGCTGTCTACGTTACAGGGAGGGTGTTGGTGAAGTGGGTGTTAGTAGTTGCTTGCTATGTTTCCCGGTGGTGTGTATCTGCCGGGTTCTCTCTCACGTAGTACATTTATTGCGTTTTTACTTGACTCACCTTGTATGTGAAACGGTGGGTGGCTTCGATGTAGTTGGCTAGCGGTATTATTGCCTTCTCGTTTGCTAGAAGTGCAGCGAGCATTAGGTTTTTCCTGACTTTCTTCTTAAGTGCCCATCTTTCGTGTGCGTATACACGAGCTCATGTTGAAGCCCGACATAGTGGCCAGAGAACGATACAACGGTATGGGGACGTGGAACTATCACCCGGGGACCCTGCCATCTAGGGCATGTTGCATGATGCCTTTGACACGCAAAGAGCACTTGCTCGCGATGGCAACCACGTATTGGCGAATACTGATAACGAACGTCGACATGGTGCCGGAAACGTCGCTTGAGACGAGTTCCGGACACTAACAGTCGTCGCGGAAACATTGACAGAGCAACGGTAGGCTTGCCCTCGAGTGGAATCGACAGCAGCTAAGTACAGCAACGGCACTCAGTGGTCAACGAGGCAGGGGGACCGCGTGCCTTGAGAATTCATTCAAACAGCTTGTATTCAGCCTCGTTGCACATGCTGCTTGTAGTTTCAACCTTGGGGTCGAAGGGAGCCACTGCACCTGGCGGGGGTAGTGTGGAGCAGTGAAGGCGCGGAGGAAAACGAGAACTATACCGTTGGTACGATTCCATACAGACCACCTTCAGCAAACACGTTATTGTCCGCGCTGTAATATCGAAGTGCACACAAAGTCGGTGCTTCTTGAGTGACAGAGGAGACATCGAAGAGGAACGCATCGAAGCCCGCCAAGTCTTGTTCGTTGCGAGGAGTGCATAGACTTTCCAATATGGCGCGGGTCTACAGTTGGGCACACCCTGTCTGCGACATCTTGCACAGAGGAAGGAGGGTGTGCGGGAACTAACAGACACACTCTGCAAGGCTGATTCCACTTGGTAATAAAGGAGTCGGGTGGCCCACTGGTATGGGCCATGACAAAATGGGGATTTTAAACTACGTTGCAAAATGGAAATGTTGTAGGACCAGTGAGCAAAGACAGTAACAGCGGACATACCGAGCAGGGTTATCAGTCACTCCGTTATTTAGTTCTGCTCGATGAGGGATAGCTGAGTATGAGGTTCCGGGCAGGACGATGTCTGCGATAACTATATCACGCAGCCGCTCGTTCGTTGATATCCGCGCTGCGACAAGAAGTTTGGAGCAGGAACCGAGGCCAAGCAGGAATAATTTAATTGAAAGCGATTATGCAGCCAGAGACCTCGTCCGGTCTTCCGGTGTCAGTCAAAAGGCGAGTGTGATGGTGCCACACACAATCTAACCCCAAAAAGGAGAAAAATACATCCGAGAGACCTTGCTTGCAGCAAGGTGATATCCCACCGCGACTACACTATGCATAGCGTGAGGCTGAGACGAGGGCCATTCGTTATGAGAATGTCGACTGTAATTGTGCGGCTCTAACTGAGGCATGAAGCTCCCAGTGAAAAGTCACAATGACCAGATCGGACTAAATAATAATAAATATGAACCATTCTGACTGTATCTGACTTTCTCGGCTACCGACTGCAGAGTCCTCCGGCAATCTGACCAAATCTAATTGTAATCGACAATGCTAGTAGTCGACATTGCCTCATGTACAGCAGCATGTCAACAAAATTGCTTATACTTGGCACTACGTTACTGAGATGCGGTACGGCTGGCACCTTTATTGAATTACGATAGGCGCCGGCGTAATTTCTAACTAGACGCAATATTATCTTGACTGGTGCAATGCTGCCACCGCTCCTACCGCCGCCGCTGCCGGGCCACGCGTGCGCACCATGTGTGTTCTTGCCTCTGCTAGTCATCGTGCAGTGCCTGCTGCTGCTGTGCGTGAGGTAGTGCGTATAAGATAGGGGATGTGGGCGCACCGTATATCTGTACCCGTAGCCGTCGCTGTGGTTCTCGGGCCCGTTGTGTGTCGCTGCGGTGGAACGAAGGGGCAGCCACGCCCCTCTGTGGAGCGGTCGAGCCGTCGCAGCTGTTGCTGCTGCAGCCACTGCACACGCACCCTCCTTCATTCACGTGTAGGCCCACCATTGCTGATTACCTGAAACATATAGTCAGCATATAAACACTAATCATCTTACTTACTTTCCCTGTCTATGCCTAAGACAAGCAAATACTGTAGTTAGTGACATAGAGGAAAAGAGAGCGGCGTGGCGCATAATCACATAACTGAAACGGCGAAACAGATTTGACAATTTTTTTCGTGAGTAACAACAAATAGACACACACAAACACGAAATAAAAATTGAACAAGTGCGGGAGGCGAACAACAAACAACGAACGGATCGAGGGCAAGGTGAGCACGAATACCACCACCACCTCCTCGTACCGGCCACGTACTACCACCACGTCACCATGCAGGAGGCGTTCGCCTCCTCAGCCAACAGGTATGTTTTTTTTTATTGTTATGTAGTGCTAACGCGTCCGCCGTCAGGGACGTGTCAAACTGAACCCACCCTCGCTCATAGCCACCGCCGTCTTCAAACTGCCGCTTCCACCAACGGCCAAGTGGGCTCCCAAAGACAGGGGGGCAACATGAGCTTGGGGGGCATTGCCTCACAGGTATGTCCTCTTTTTTTCTGTTAAGTTTTTATGTATTTAGTCATTTAATCTACAGGAACTGATGACGACGACAGCAGGACCAACAGTAACAGGGGCACAACGACAACGGCGATGACACCACGACGACTGCGACCGCGACACCGCAATGACGACCGTGACAATCGCGGTGTCGTCACGCCAGTACCGTCACCCCAGCCGCCGCTGTGCCAGAACTGTCACCGCAGTCGCTGCTGCGCCGATGCCACTGCCATATTTTTATTATGTTAATTAGGAAGACTATGTGTTTTATTATACATTCTACCTGTAAAATAGGATAGTAAACAATGCGAATTTTGAGTCTCTTGAATGTGAATAGAAAAATATTCAGTAATACTCGGTGCGATGTCATCAGAACTCGTATGATACATGTTTTTGTACAATTCAGAATTGGACATATCCAGTCAGATGAGGTGATGCTCGCAGCCATTCTTTTTTGTGTCTATCAGACATGGGCAGACTACAGTTGCGGACAAGCAAAGCCATCCAGTTTCGAAAATGTTTTATTCTTGCACCCAAACTCAGTCTGAGTGTTTCTAGAGTGCATAAGATGTTCCTTTGTGACCTTGAGAGTCGATCTGCACGAGCGGAATTCCTGTAATTACCATATTACAGTATTTTTACCCCAAAATATTGGCCGGATGTCAAAAAACCTCCGAAAATTATGAAAAATATGCCAATCGACTCCTTTCGTTGCGCCGAGTCTGATTCTGTAATTAGTTTCGGAGATCATCGAGCCACCTTCCAGAAAAAAATCAAACACATTGCCCGCACTCTGAACAGTATGCCATCTGGCCGACCCCGGAAGAGGGCTAAGAACATCAGCGGCCTTCGGAATCAGCCCCAGCCAGCCAACCAATCAGATTCCGAGCCCCCCCATGCATCCGAAGCTGTTAACGTGGCTGACACCACACAATCACAGTCACACAGAGACGGAATGGATGAAGATTCAATGGAAAACCTGATTTTCGACAGTCTAAAGCTAAATTTTGCAGAGGAGGATGCTGGAGGCAGTGAGTCAGACTGGGAAGAACTGTCGGAATGGGAAGAACCTGCAAATGAACATTTTGGAGAATCCATGGCCGCATTGGCACTGAAAGAAAGTCCTGACGACATGGATTGGCTCCCAGATGGCTTGAAGAGAAAGCTTGAGAGACGTGCAAAAGAAAAGAAAAGTAAGTTCTGCTCTTCATAGCAATGGCTTAGCTTATCATGCGCAGGTCGAGGACCATATGTCAAAGGCCCGGATGTCA
>WTXC01000531.1:0-11096 GCA_022496195.1 Lactifluus subvellereus | reverse complement strand
TTGTTTCCTGGTGAGGGGGTGACTTCCTTGGAGCGTAGTGACGTCCTGAAGTCCGGTGCTCAGGAATTCTTCAAGTGGTTCTGTTTCCTTTTGCTTCCCTTTGATGCAGAAGGGGCTAGTGGTGGCGAAGGTGGATCTACTTCGATACTTTCTGGGGCTTTACCCGGGTATCCTAAGCCTGTGGTGTCGTCGTGGGGGATGCAGTTATCTGGCTTTGTCCAGTAGCAATTTTCTGCCCACCAAGGATGTACCAGTGGTCGTTGATGAATTCAATAGGGAAATGCTTCTCGCTTCCGTCAGGTGCTTTGATTGTGTGGTGGTAACACCACTTCCTGGGGTTCCGGTCAGTGTCTTTCCAGTAGGCTCCTCCACAGATATAATCTGGTAGGTCAGCGTTCTTTCGTGGCGCTACCGGGGTGTCTCTGGTTTCTGAGATTTGTATTCGGAGGGTCGCCACGATTACTGTCCTTCTTCTTGTAGGATGAGCTCTACTTGGTGGACGAAGATGGTGCAGATGAAATCGACTTCTGCGACAATTTCAGCAAGCTCTTGTGCTATCTGGTCAAGGTTTCGGTGGTGCCTTTGGGCCGTTGGCGCAGGTCCTTGGACACTCGTGTCGGTGGCGGTTGACGTCGCTTTCGAGTTGTTCTGTGGCTTCTTTTTGTCCAGAGGACGGCTTCGAGGATTTCTGGCAGGCTGATCTCGTGGAGAGGTCCTAGACGCGGTCGTCGAGTAGACTCCAGGGCTCTAGCGATAGCTGTAAGATGGTGAGGGCTGCTTCAAACGCTGTGAAGTCTTCTAGCCACTTGTTTTTGATAAATCGAAAGTTTTCTACTTCGATTGAGAGGGCATGGTGTTGCTCTGATGGTCCTTCGGCACAGGACAGGAAGCAAGCAGCGTTGTGACGATAGACTGCGTCGTCAAGGAGGATTCTCCACTGAGTGATGTGTGCGCGTCTTCTGTTAAGATCGCTGAGGCGTTCCCAATAGTCTGTGTTATCCAGGGCGGGGCGTTCCTGGTGGTTAGTGGAAGCTTGACTTATGTTACGGCTCGACGGGCCGTGAGCACGACTTGTGTGACTAGGGCGTGGGCAAGAGTGAGCACGTGCGAGGCAATGAGCACGTGGTCCTGAGCGTGACACTTCTGGTGGTCACGTCGACGCGAGAATGAAGCTAAGTTCTTCGGAGTAGGGCGAGCACGTGACTGAGTGCGAAGACCCAAAGCTAAGTCGTTACAGCCAACTTAGAGAGGCGTGGGAGCGAAGCAGAGCCTTGCTGAGCAATGAGGCCTTAAGGCGACTTGAAGCGGCAAGTTCAAGTGAAAAGGGCGAAATGACTTAGAGCGGCGAGCTCAAAGGAGGAGGCAAGACGAATCGAATTGAGAAACGAAGTCAAGCTTAGGGCTTGACTCTACGCAAACTAAGGCCCTTATATAGGCCTAGTACAAGGGAGTCACATGCTACTACTACCGAGTCATAACGGAGGTAGTGGAGTAGTCCGCTAAGTATAGTACCAGCCCCACAAGCCACTGTGGAGCGGGATGAGTCACGGTCGAGTCAGGGCTAGATATAGTACGCGCCCCACAACACAGTGGAGCACGGCGAGTCACAACTACTGAGTCAGAGTCTAGAACGCGAGGGGAGTCATAGGCAAAGTATCGTAAACGGAAGAGAGATGGTCCGCTCAGTCCGCAAGGGAGATCATAACACTGACCTCCTCTCGTCCTACCACCAACAACACCCTGAAGCTCCAGCACCTCTCCACGTATAAATAGACCCCTCCTTTCCCTCGAACAACAATGGCTAAGAACCGATCCTCCATACATCCCTACCTTCCTATTCCCCGCTCCTTTCGACGCAAAACACTCCTCAGACCTGCCCACATGACTTCTAGACCTCGCTCCCCTACCATTACTATCCATAGTACCCCTACCATCAGCATTTCTAGCACCCCAGAACCCACAAATGAGATTCCTCCCCTCGCTCTTCCTCCTCCTTCTCGTCCTCTCACTCCTGCAACTGTACCTACTGAAGATCGGATACTGTACATTCCCAAACCTCCATTCACGATAATTACAAACCCCAAGTTCCACCAGGAGGTCTCGACCTCCATTACTCACTACATAGTTCACCATTTGGACTGCCAACAAGGCTACGCGTTCACGAGGAGTTACTTTCAACTACCTATGGAAATACCTACAGTCCCTTCGAGCATATTCACTAACTATTCACAGGAACGATCCGCCTGGCGGTACATCGCCAGGCGAGCTGCGGCTCGAGCTGCAGAAAGGCTGGCTGGCTATGTCAGCCAAGGCCTCAGGACTGCCCTAGAGAGCGTCCCCTCTGTCACCACCAAGATCCTTAGCTTCGCCCAGATGGAGGAGAAGATGTACTATGGCCCTATTACGCAAGAAGGGCCTTACTATGAATGTTTCCAATGCTTCGTCTCCCTCCCTGACCTCCCCTCCATCATTGGGCAACCAGAAAGACTCCTACGCCTGATGCCTGACTCCCCTATCCTCGACACCTCCTCAGTATCCGCCATTTCCCCTGTCCCCTCCATCACTTCCACCCAGAAGTCCACACCCTCGTCCTCTCCACCACCACTTGAATCCCCCATTGAATCAGAAGAACCCCCGCTCCCAGGCTTCTGGGAGAACAGCCCTGACACCGCAGACTATGTCTACTATGAGATCCCCACTGAAGAAGACCCCTCCCTACTCCAACCAGCGCGATACCTTTCTTATGAAGGAGGCACTGACCCGAAGGTTGTGGGCACTATGGGCCCCAACCTTCCAGTCTACGCTGAGCCACTCCGCCTCCCTTTTTCCCCCTTCAACCTTTTTAGCCTTCCCCTTACTCAGGAGCAATGCGAATCGCTCCTATTCACTTCCCCCAGAGAATCCAGCGTCGATGAGGCCCTTAGGGACCTTGGAGACCTCCCCATGCGTGCAGAAATCGAACGATACAGGTGGGCCACTGTTGCGATGGGCTCCAACAGCCTCCTGGTCAAAAAGTACCAGGACCGCCTCACCAGTGCAGTGCAGAGACGGGACAGCTGTATCGTCCGCCTAGAACAACACAGGGCTTGGGAGAAGCTCGAACCACACCTACCCCTGCGAGTTCCCCCTCGCCTCCACTATAGATCAACTACCTTTGGTCTCAGTACCTCGGGTACTTCCACCTACCATCAACTACCATCCCTCCACGATGAGCCCACTTCCCATGCCTCCAGCAATCAGTCCTCTGCCTCTACCCCATCCACTGTCCGTCCCTCTGGGGCACGTGTCGGTGGAAGAAAGCGAAAGGCCTATAACGGGCCTCACTCTGGAGGACACAAGCCGAAGGGCAGGGGACCACCAAAGCGACCTCCTACTCCTCCCCCTCTTGCTTGTACCATGTGCGGTATGCCCGGACATGTGCGCCTTGAATGCCCAAAGAATGAAGAGGCCAGGGCACGCTGTGACACCTGTGGCAAGATCGGCCACTTCACCAAAGACTGTTATAAGAACAAATACTGTTCTTACTGCCGCACCTGGGGACATACTGGTCCGCCTGCACCCATCCTCATCGCAACTGTTCAGTCAATCGGGATTGCCCAGTACCTCGAAACCACCGCCTCTATGGCTGCACTATCGATCGCAGCCGCCCTGGTTGGGATGATCATGACTGCACTGTCGACCCTCACTACTCTTACGAAGCTGGAGAGAACAGCTACAACTCTAGCTAGGAAGTCTGGGGACTTCCTCCTTAAGAAAGGGGTGATGTTACGTTCTGGACTGCTCTGGACTGAGTACCCTTACTTGTTCTTTCCCTATATGCCTTCCCCTTGACCCACTGCCTCATGTGAACCATGAGGCCGCCTATTGCTTACTGATGATGGGCCCTAGGCCTTGTATGATGATGCACTTACCCTCAACCCTGTATGATGACGTGTTTACCCCTTTGCCCTAGTACATGACATCATAGCTACAGTGACGCCCTACCCTTGACCCTACCTAGTACTTATAGTGCTTCGCCTTGTCTGTATGTACTCAGACTCGACTTCTTGAGCAATCAAGCTAGTTCCCCTGTTCTGCAAGCTGAGGTTATCTTGAGATTGCCTTGGCCTGCACTTCCCTTCAAGGCGCAGAGGCAGGAGCTTTGCCAAAGCTTGTGCCCTACCCCTTGAAAGTGTCAATCCGCTTTCCTCTCATTGCGTTGTGTAGATACGATCCCTTGATCATACCTAAACGTCGCACTGAAGGGACTGTCCACTCTCCTTGTGAATCACACTTCGCCTGTGCGTTCCAGGCCCTCCAGAGTCCACAGAAGCCTAGACTTGGGCTAGACCAAGTTAACGAACCCACCAGTCGCACAAGTCGTGCAGAAGGCCAACGCTTGAGCCTAACAGAGGGTCCTTCCAGAATTCCCTAGATATCAATGCGGCCTCTTTGTCTCACCCCTTTTTTCCCTCTCAGCCTCTGCAGCAATCTCCTGAGCCTGCTGGAGCACTCTCGAAAAGTTGAGAAGTCTGGCATCATCCTGGATCTCTGCTTCCTCATCATCATCAAGATCAAATCCCAGGCCCTCCAGATCTGAGTCGCTGACATCATCATGCTCTGGTGTGTCTGGGTGGTATTCCGAGTCCTTGAATCCGAGGCATACTCCACAGTTGACTTTGGGAGAGCTTTTGGTAAGTTGGCAAGACGTGCCAGAGTTGTTTTGTTCTTCCAGGGCATATTCAGGGTTGTTCAGGACATCTGTAGGGTGCTTGCTCGCTCAGCGGCCTCTCGTGTGTTGTCTTTACCAGCGCCTATCTAGCCACATTTCTGATTACATAAGCGGCCAAATTCTTCGTCACAAAGTCTTCAATAAATTTCTGAGCATCCTGGTGCATCGCAAACATGGTTCTGAGCCTTTTTACAAAAATTTATTCTGAGGTGAAAAACTTGGCCAATTTTGACCCCATTAAAAAATGGGCTGCAAGGGCTTAATGACAAGTATCATAGGTACAATCTGTAGGTCATAAATATAATAGATTGGTGTTTCTAGTGATGCTATAGAGGGAGGAAGAATCGAGCAAAACTGCTTAAGTAAACGTGACCGATCCGGGTGAGCGCTATCTTACGTATAAAACACGGCAACTTGTTTGTTATATAATCCCAAGCGCTCAACCCATTGCTTTGTTCATTGACTCCACCTCCTTTTGATTTTACAACTCCTCTTCCACGTCGGAATCCCCATAGAAGCCCTCGAGATCGATTGGGCGCACCAGATACCGCTTCGTACGATGCACCGGGGTCCCTGTCAAGTCGTTGGGCCCGTCGACAACTTGTCTCGTGACTACCACAAATGACGGTGCCTCATCGACCCTCATCAGCTCCAGGTGGGGTCGTGGTTGGCGGCAAGAGGGCCCGGTGCTGTGGCACGGCGTCCTGCTGACGCAAGGGACCCCGGGCCAGCTGCACTTGGGGCCCCAGTTGCAAACTTGAAGGACTGGCGAATTGGGGCGGTGGCCGCGGCGGCGGGGTTGGGAATTTGTCCTTGACGTCGTGTGCATGAGAACGGGGAGTCTGCGGCGCAGGCGCAGGCACAGGCGTAAGGGCAGGGGAGGGGAGGGTGGGGACAGGGACGAACACCGCGGCTGATGGTCATCATCCGAGTATACCTCTGTGGAGGTATAGGACCCGTTTGACTCTACTTCGAACCTGTCCCCGTCCCCATCCTCCTCCAGTATATCCTCGACTCTCCCTCGACATCCACCTCTATCTCCTCCTGCTGAAGCAATCGCGCCAGGTCCTTGGCAGCCTCACGCTCGAGGACGTGCCTGGCAAAGGCCTCGTGATTCTTTCTTTTTTGTTTTGGTCTCACACTGTCTTGCTTTACCCGTGCGATCACTACCATTGCTATTGCTATTGCAGGAGTCACCTGATGGCGCTCCTGGTAGGGCTCAGTACTT
Source organism: Lactifluus subvellereus (assembly GCA_022496195.1). Taxonomy (NCBI): domain Eukaryota; kingdom Fungi; phylum Basidiomycota; class Agaricomycetes; order Russulales; family Russulaceae; genus Lactifluus; species Lactifluus subvellereus. Next base: position 5,157 of record WTXC01000531.1, on the reverse strand, counting down.
AAAGTCAGTGCACAGCGCACTGGCAATGTATCCACTTTGTTCTCGAAACGCCTCGCGTGTGCCGTCTCAAAGAGCCCCTCTCGCCTTCACTCTCGCTCAGTTCCGCCTCGTACTCGTAGCGCTACACTGCGTGCGCTCGTTAACCTCAGCATCGACACTATCACCCGCTACCGTTGCTCATTCAGTAGGGAAAGAAATAAGTGTGTCTTCTTTTGAGTCTGTTTCTATTAACTCTGTGTCTATGCAGTGCTGTCATGGGACAAGAACTGCTTGTGCGTTGCCAATGCTAGCAGACTGTCATAACTCCTTGTCTCACCGTTGCCACCACCACCACCTTGACACACATCAACGGCATGACGCAAGGCTCTCAAGTCCCCTTCTCCCCTGTAGTTTGTCAATGACGGCGATGACCACAGTACGTATCACCAACCTGCCGTGGGACTGTCCCTGCTCCGCCTCACTTTGAGTCTTAGTTTGAGACAAGTAGCACCAACGACGACGGTTATGACCAGTGTCAGAAACAGGGCGTGGGGGTGCATACTCTCTGCCCGGACTTGGAGCGGCCTACGACAATGATGACAAGACGACGACGACGACGATAATACTACCTGTTACTGACAATGTTACCCAACGCAGCGCCTGTCCGTCACCGACTCACCTCACCTTGGTGCTGCCAACGACGTCGATGATGCGCGCCACCAGCGTGGCGCATGGATCTCCCCACCCTGTCCCAGCCTTTGAGTAGCCACACACGACGACACCACACGTCACCAATGCGGTGCAGGTCTCTCGCCGTACCACAGCTCCAGGGTGGCGGCCGGGCCCCCACGATGATGACGATGGCACGGATCACCGTTCCGACACGGGGCCCTACCCCGGCTTTGGGGAAGGGTGGGCGGCTGCAACGACGGTCCTGGGAGTTCACCGCAAATGATGCAGTGCTACCCTGGGCTTCCCGTGCAACCTGACGGTTGATGGCGGGGACAGGGACAACGCAGGCGTTATAGGGGTGGTGCGCAGTGAATTTTGCTCCACCTGGGCTTCCGGATGTCTGTCCTTATATAAATAACGTACTAATAGCTCTTCCAGCGGTCAGAATACCACACCCCCAAGTGAGACCGTCGTATGAACCAACTCGTGAGAGGGTGTGGAGATGTGGACAAGAGGCGACAAGGAGAACAACATGAGTATAGGCCTAGGTACCAGTGCATGGATGTTGTAACGATCACTGGTAAGTGGAGGAGCCACACGGACGCATATATCACATATCACAATACATTTCTCGAGCCGATTGCTTTGTTCGACTCGATATGCCGTATTTCATAGATGGTTCCGGTATGAATATTATACTACATCAAGCGTGCGCCCATGGTTGGATTGAGTTCGCGATGTCAACACAGGAAGGTTCAAAGGATGAAACAACGTGCAAAAATAGGGGTGGAGTAATAGTAGAAACACTGAGAACAATGGGAATGAAGAATGAAGTACTAATACCAACCGAGTCGAAATTCTCGTGATGGTGGTCCTTCCCAGCGGTGGACAGCGACAGGGTGATCAGAACGCTGACGCGCAGCAATGAATGGATTGATGGCTTGCTGGTCAGATCCAGAGGGCTCATAGTCCTCTAGGTAAAGACTGTCCAGCGCAGGTAACACCTCCGTGGCCCTTTCCCCAGCGAGTTCTTGCAGTGCGGGCATGATGAGCGGTTGCAGCTCACGACGTATCCGGAGGGTCCGAACAGCAGTGAATGCGCGGAATAGTTCTAGCCATTGCGTGTCTTCCATGTCGACTTGCCAAGTTGATTCCAAATGGCTAAATTGGATGTCGAGCTGTTCAACGATGGACGGGAGAGAAACGAAATTTGGTTGCATATCTGTGCCATAGACCAGACTTGCCAATCTACCGCTCTGCATGAGATTCCCAACGTGAGTTGTTGGTAAGGATATGACAGCTCTGGCAGTTGAAGAACGATATTGACGCTGGGATGGCCAAAGATTACCTCCGCTCGATTGTATGGCCTGAGCATCCCTGTGCGACAGATGAAGTAGGGAAGTTGTTGGATGCCAAAGATGACCTGATTGAAGAAAAAGATGCGGAGAGAGTGGAGTCGAGGAGCATCGATTCGGGCCACGAGGTCTTCCAAATACTCGCTAACACCTCGGAACCGCAACTCTTCGAGAGCAGGGAGGATAACACGTGTTAGGGGAGGTGGACGTCGGCCTCTTCGATCGGAACGAGATGCAGGGGATTCGAATTCGATGCCAAGGTCTGTGAGCCTAGTCAATGAGGATAGGCACGTCACCATTGCCTCGGGTGAAATGTAACCGGTATGCGGTATCCTCACAAGGGAGAGACGAGAAGGGTCGCTGGTAAAGAAAGAAAGTCTTTGAAATCCCGAGAGTGGAATGTCTCTCAAGAAGAAACTTTGTAGACGTGAGGCGAATCCACCTAAGAACATATCGGGAAGCGCCAGGGCAGTCTCATCAGTCGAAAGATCAAGTTGAAGTATTGTCAATGCCGGAAATGGCTCCTGCATCACTGTGACCAGTCGCTCCATTTGTGGACTTGTTTGATTGAGGATCCAAATCCCGCGTACGCGATCACAGTGCTCGAGTATGGCAGTGACGTTATCCACATCCGAGTCATCACAGGGACGCAACAAGTGTATTTCAATAGGCAAGGGCGGCCAGACATCCAACGTCTCCCTCACAGGCGTTTTAGATGTGCAGAGAAGGCACAGGTCGAGACGCAGCGGTGATGCAAACATGACGTATCGCCATCTTTGGCATACGTGCACCAGCTCATTCCACACCCAGGGCCCCGGCCTCTGCCCGTGAGGAGCAGCCCCCGGTAGAAGTCAAAGATGTCTAGGAGAACATTGTCGGGGAGAGCCCCGATTGTTACACGTGGAGAAGTCTGGCCTGCACAACACAATGATTGTTGTGGGCGCTGCGCATGACTCGGAGACATACCCTGCTTCTTGTTGCGTGCCCGATTCCTCCAGGAGATGTACAACGCGACTACCCATCTTGCGAATCTTATAAGTACCATCTATCAGGATCGGTGTGGCGCCAGAGAGTGAATGGTGGGCGATTTTAATATTGAGAATGGATAGCTGATGGGTTCTCTAGTGCGCCTGATTACGGATTAGTAGTGAGTACAAGGTGAGCTTTGCAGGAGCGGCTTTCAACCTACTTAAGAGAGCTCTTCAAGAAAAAATGGTAACAATTCAGCGGAGGGAGACTTGAGGAATATATATACCACTAACGGAGAGGGCCTGTGGCTCTAGTCGAGGCACCCTGTATCACGACGGGCAGGAATGGATAAGCAGAGTCCGCTTATGTCCAATAAACTGATGACTAAGTCAAGTCTGTTAATGAGACCGCAAATTTTGAATAAAAATAGTCTGCTAATTTACTGGGTGAATAGTTTAGCCGGTGGAATGAATTGGTATATCAGCTAAACAATTCACCCAGTAAATTAGCAGACTATTTTTATTTAAAATTTGTAGTCTGATTAACAGACTCGAATTATTGGACATTAATTGATCCCTAAGCGGACTCTGCTTATCCATTCCTGCCCGTCGTGTATACACGTGTAAACTAGTGAAGGACGGATAGAAGGCATAGAATTGATCACGTGATGGCATGACTACAACCTATCGAAAGACTTGGTGGAGGGCAGGGCGTTGCATGGCATGCAGGTGTGTAAGCGTGCGACGTACAATACGTGCAAATAAATAGCAGGGGGTAGAGAAGAGGTGGGCTAGCGGCGCGCCGTATCCGTGATATCATCGTGGTCGAGTTAAGCTATCTTTACCGTGACTCGCCTTGTGCTGGGGGTGTATTCACTTATGCCAGTGTAAGTTCGGGTAAACCTGCGGGGGATCGTCAGTCCTGTACAGCACAGGAATAGAGTCCTACTACAGGCTTTGACAAAGTAATATAAGTGTCTTCAACTTGCCAGTGGGATACCCGTGTGCAGACTTACCACGAGAGGTGCCAGTGAGGCTCCTGCCTGGTTACATACAGAATATAACACTCTCTAGCGGCTACGACAGGAGACCCTATGGAAGAAAAATAAATTTCACTGGTCCACATCGCACGCGTTAGGCGCGTCGTACTCATGATCTTATCTTAGTCGCTTTGAGTAGTTTCGACCGCACAGGTCCGCACTTCAGCCGACCATATCGGTAGACCCAGCTCCACAATTATTTTGGTCGTCGGGGACGCCTAGACACTGGCGTGCGAGTTTGGCACAAGAAGTCAGGATATTCAGTCAAACGATTACATGATGGGCGTCGACGAACGAGACAGAATGGCAGTGCGATGATCTAAGGACTGCCTCGAAAACTCCATTATGTAGGTTGCCTTTGTACTCGTATCTTGCCCGTATGATTTGGCGTTCAAGTTTTGAATGGGCTGTATGCGGTATTTCGCATTGAAAAAATCAAAAACTTCAAATTACTAGTAGTTCACGAGTCAAACATAGTAATCAACATCATCAATTGAGAAGAACCCGGCTAATCACCAAAAGGATGGGGGTCTTTGACCTGCACAACGCATAAGAACTTGGAAAATGCCGGAACGCTCAATGAACATAGTGTCGATACTGAGTTTAACGAGGGCTCGCAGCGAAGGGCTACAAGCGCGAGACAAGTGGAGATGAGACGAGGAAAAGACAAGTCACAGTGAGAGTGTGAGGAAGATGGCTTAGAGATGGCACACGCGGGCATTTCAAGAACAACAGGTGGATTTGCCAGTGCGCTATGCACTGGCCTTAAGTACTGCCAATCAGAGTCCTGTCAGGAGTGCCATCAGGCGACTCCTGAATACACATATCTCAGTACTAATGGTCGTGCGGTCAATAACAGACGAATAAATCATGAAAAGCGAGCACGAGGCCCTTTCAAGCCACGTCGTGCAGAGGTGAAGCAAAAGTAAACATACACGTGACAGTGTCAATCCCTCGGCCCGCGGACTGATCGAGCGAGGATCACCGCAGTCGCGCTGCGCTTGATCTAATCAGTACAAGGTATAATGCTGCGGGCGCACATGCCGCTGCCCGTCAGCAGGTGGATAAAAGGGATGAAACCTAAGTAAAAATATCAAAGGGTCAAAGTATCAAAGCAACAGAATATAAGTAATGATCACGTAT
>WTXC01000530.1:0-11105 GCA_022496195.1 Lactifluus subvellereus | reverse complement strand
CACGATTACTGTCCTTCTTCCTGTAGGATGAGCTCTACTTGGTGGACAAAGATGGTGCAGACGAAATCAACTTCGGCGACGATTTCAGCGAGCTCTTGTGCGATCTGATCGAGGTTACGGTGGTGTCTGTTTGGGCCATTGGCGCAGGTCCTTGGGCACTCGTGGCGGTGGCGGTTAACGTCGCTTTCGAGTTGGTCTGTGGCTTCTCGTGTCCAGAGGACGGCTTCTAGGATTTCTGGCAAGCTAATCTCGTGGAGGGGTCCTAAACGTGGTCGTCGAGTAGACTCCAGGGCTCTAGCGATAGCTGTAAGATGGTGAGGGCTGCTTCAAACGCTGTGAAGTCTTCCAGCCACTTATTTTCGATGAATCGAAAGTTTTCTACTTCGATTGAAAGGGCGTGATGTTGCTCTGATGGTCCTTCGGCACAGGACAGGAAGCAAGCAGCGTTATGACGATATACTGCGTCGTCAAGGAGGATTCTCCACTGGGTGATGTGTGCGCATCTTCTGTTAAGATCGCTGAGGCGTTCCCAATAGTCTGTGTTATCCAGGGCGGGGCGTTCCTGGTGGTTAAGGGAAGCTTGACTTATGTTACAGCTCGACGGGCTGTGAGCACGACTTGTGCGACTTGGGCGTGGGCAAGAGTGAACACGTGCGAGGGCAAACGAGCACGTGGTCCTGAGCATGACACTTGCGGTGGTCACGTCGACGCGAGAGTGAAGCTAAGTTCTTCGGAGTAGGGCGAGCACGTGACTTGGTGCGAAGACCCAAAGCTAAGTCGTTACAGCCGACTTAGAGAGGCGTGAGAGCGAAGCAGAGCCTTGCTGCGCGATGAACGCAAAAGGCGACTTGAAGCGGCAAGTTCAAGTGAAAGGGGATAATGACTTAGAGCGGCAAGCTCAAGTGAAGAGGCAAGACAGTCGAATTGAGAAACGAAGTCAAGCTTAGGGCTTGACTCTACGCAAACTAAGGCCCTTATATAGGCCTGGTACAGGGGAGTCACATGCTACTACTACCGAGTCATAACGAGGGTAGTGGAGTAGTCCGCTAAGTATAGTACCAGCCCCACAGGCCACTGTGGAGCGGGGTGAGTCAGGATCGAGTCAGGGCTAAGTATAGTATGCACTCCACGTCCAGTGGAGCACAACGAGTCATGGCTATCGGGGTCTAGAACATGAGGCGAGACGCAGGCCAGGTATCGTAGCGAAAGGAAGAAAGAGACGGTCCGCTCAGTCCGAAGGGGAAAACGTAACAGGAACACAGTGGGGCAAACTTAGGCCGGTACTTCATGGGTGTGTGTCAACGAGTTGGGATGATCAACGCCGAGGGGTCGAAGGTACTCATATGTTTCTATGTCGCAATTGATGGTCTTATCTTGTATCTTTTGATCAAAGCTCCACACTGCCACCCTCGATAACACGTCAAACAACACGACGCTGTGTGAGGCTGTTGAAGCGCTTCATCACCGACGAAAGCTTCAATGGGCTAGCATGGAAAACCAACTCCTGTTAGTCGTTCGCTCTCGTTGTTCATACCAAGTTACTGATATTCTGTACTATGTATTCATAGGTGCCTGGCTCATGTTGTCAACCTTGGGAATGTAGATGTTATGGCACATATCACGAAAATCGCTGCTGTGGAGACGACGACTGCCATCTGGGAGTATGACCCCTCATTGACCGACAACTGTGTGTTAAATGGTTTGCTGGATGTTATTGCTGCCATCCGTATGCTTGCGATCAAGGTGAGTTGCGTTTCATTTCGTTTCATTTCGTTTCGTTTCTTTTCGCTTCGTTTCGTTTTGTTTCGTTTCATTTCGTTTCGTTTCTCTTCTTTTTTCTTTTCATTCCGTTCCATTCTGAGGCTCCGTTCTGTTCCATTTCATTCCGTTCCGTTCCATTTGTTCCATTTGTTTTCGCTACTTCATCCCCTCCCTCTGCTCTTCCCTCCTCTTCTATGTCAGTCCTTTCTTGATGCTTATTGTTAATGAACACTTTCCTCTAGATTCAGTCATCAGGTCAGCGAATTGAGCTATTCGAAAAACTTCAGATCAAGTGCGGAATTACAGATCCTTTGAAGATTCCGCTCCATAGTAATGTTAGATGGGGGACTGCATATAATATGCTAAGCAGAGCCCACAAACTCCGTCAGGTACGTATTCCTAACCCTTTCTTGTGTATCCCACAGCTAACAAACAACCACCCATTACAGCCGATTAACCTTTTTGTAGCAACTGCTGATCAACAGTATGGCCCAATTACCACGATTCGCCGTGATGGCCGCGTCGTGAAACACATTCCTTGGACCGCATTTGTTATGTTGGAGGAGGATTGGGCCCGGGTAAGGGAGGTGGCTGAGATCCTCGCGGTAAGTAATGCGGCCTTCATCCTAATAGCACTAAAATACATGGGCCACAGGACTCAAATCGAATTCAGCAATACTTTTCTGCTGAGAAATGGCCGACCCTTTGGAGAGCACTCCCTGCGATCGAAGAACTCCAGACTGCTTGGGAAGCCAAACGCCGCATGCGTTCGTTTTCCAAGTATCACAATGCGATTGACGATGGGTTGAGGAAGATCAAGAAGTACTATTCGTAGAGATTGACAGGGGTAACCCTGGGGTAAGAACTTGCTACCCTCTCCCCTACCCCCCTAAACCCCTCACCCTTACAAAGGGTAAGGGTTTTTGCAGGGTAGGGGTAGGGGTTGGAGGGGGGTTAGAGGGGTATCACTGGCAAATACCCTGAGGGTATTGCTTAGGGGTATGCATGGCCGTGCTGTCAATGTGTTGAAATGAGACTACACATTTGGGAAGGCCACACTTAATTCACCCTATGTGCTCAAGGGCCCACATGGCCCAATGTAAGAAGTCCTAATGATGCAAGGGTAACTGGTGGCACCACAGTGGCATGTGGTGATGCAATGGCTGCATGGATGTGGTGGCAATGTGGTGGCATATGGCAGTGACTAGCAGTGATGCAGTGGCTATGTGGATGTGCTAGTGACATGGGGGCACATAGTGGTGACTGGTGGTGACCTGAACATTGTTACGACCACGACCACCACGCGCACTGACTTGCGCGCGACCCAGTCTGTGTGGGAGCTCCTGGAGCTCACAGCTGGCCTACTGACAAGACAAGGATGGAATTGGGACTCCTAGGGAGTGCCCCTGAACCGCTACGCACTCATTTGACACTATGGACACTGAACTGATACTATACGGACTAATTAGGAAGGAGGCTGCTAGCCTCATGTACGCTCGCATGGTTGCGGCACTCGCATGGCACACGCATGTGCATGCATCACGCATATCACATCGGCACATCACAGAACGCTAAAGGCGTGTTCCCCTGGGTCCAGGGTGTAGTGCAGACGTGTTGCAGCGTGTTGGCAGGCCGCGCGTTCACCGGACATTGAGTACTTTTGCTATTGGGTCGATCACTATGACCCTTGATCTCATACCTCATGCGCGCCCTTGATTTCTTACTGATACACTTGCGCGTCCTTATGACGCAGAGTCTGGAACCTACTAGATGCATGGGCCCTATGCCCTGACGATTACGCGGCCCTCTAGACAGGGGCCTTCACGAAACTATAAGTAGCACACTCCTTTGTGCAGTAGACTACAGACTCGACCTCTTGGCTCTTCAGCCTACAGACTTCAGAATACAGCCTACTTGAACCTAGGAATCCCTGCAGTGGGAAGCACCCCTAGGATACTCCGAACCAGACCAGACCTTCCAAGGCCACCAGTACACTCTCCCCTCCTCTCTACCCCTCTTTCTCCCCCTGTCATAAGGGAACTCTTTTGGCTTGGAACACCTTTGCATTGAAGTCACTTAGGAGTCACTGCGCTATTAGTGCACCTTTGTCACTTGTGCACGACAGTTGGCTTACGTCTTGAGCCATTGCAATCAAGAGGAGAACCATTGTTCAATCGTCCACAGTGCACGCAGCACTACCCTGAAGCAGGACTTGGGCTGAACCAAGTCAACGATAAGCAAGTCGCTTAGAACACCCAAGGCTGAGCGTAACAAACATGGTGGAAATGTGGTGGAAATGCAGCAATAGCAGGTGGTGATGTGGTGGTAACATAGGCTATGTTAAACCATAGAGTAAAAAAGTGGGTGAGGGAGGGTTGCCAACAAGTACAAATACATACAAATGATTAGCAAACATTACTTGGCAGCTCTAGTTCAGTTATCACCAGCTACATGGTCTAGTCCCTGGTTATTTTGCTGATGGCTCTTCACACCTTCATTGTTATGATCTTGCTAAGGCCAGTATGAACCACCTTTTTCTTTATTATAATACACTGCTTATGCCAGCTCCACATGACTTGACTCCAGACTGCTTACTGTACATGCTGATGCCTGGATGACTGAGTGCCTTACTGCACTGACTGAGGCCTTGGGGCCTGTACTATACTTAGCATGAACTACTCCACTACCACTGTTGTGACTCAGGTAGCAGTAGCATGTGATTCCTTGTAATGCCCTATATAAGGGGCCCACTTTGCGCACAGTTAAGCCCTAAGCTTGACTTCATTTCTAATCGAGTTCTGTTGCCTTCCACTTTGAGCTTGCTGCTCTAAGTTGTCTTCCACTTAAGCTTGCCACCTCAAGTTACCTTCTGTCACTTAGCAATCTCTTGCTTTGCTCCCACACCCCTCTAAGTCTGTTGCAAAGACTTAGCTTCAAGTTATAAGATGGACAAGTCACATGCCATCTTGTCTTAGCTCCAAAGATCTTAGCTTTGCTCACATGCTGCCATGACTGCTGGAAGTGTCATGCTTAGGACCATGTGCTCATTGCCCTTGCACATGTTCAGTCTTGCCCATGCCTAGTTGCACAAGTTGTGCCCATGGCCCCTTGAGCCATAACATTCATACCCTTCACAAATACCCCCAGGGTTTGAAATACCCTGCTTAAGGGTAGGGGTATAACAAGGGTACTATAACCTGTACCCTTACCCTTACCCCCATGTACCCCTTGCATGTACCCCCAGGGTTTTGTATACCCTTGTCAATCTCTAACTATTTGCACTTCGACGAGAAGCCCGCATATATCATTGCACTTGGTGAGTACTTACCATTTCTCAATAGCGATTACTCATTACATTTAGCCCTTCACCCTTATTACAAACTGGCATATATCGAACTTGCATGGGGCGGCGCAAAGGAGCAGGAAGCTGAGTGTAGGGCAGGAAACCATGATGCGAAGAACTGGCAGGATGAGGCTCGCAAGATCCTTGAGGAGATGGTACGTGACATTCCTCTGAACCTGAGGGGATGTAGTTTATGATGCAGTGACAGATTGAGCGGTACTGGAAGACACGCCCGAGGACCACAAGAAAGAGCTGTACTCCCCCCCTTGCCGTGGCAGCAGAACAAGATGAATCGATTGCCTCCGAATTTGATCGACACCGCCTTACCCTCATCTCAGAAGAACAAGAGGAAGGATGGCAAGCCGAAATTCGCCGGTACCTCAAAGACCTACCCACCAATGTCACAAAAAATACTGACGTTGTTGCATGGTGGCAGGTACGTGCTTCACGCGTTCTTGTCTTTCTTCATTGCTTATTCTTTTCAGGATAATGGATCTCTTTATCCAACCTTTTGGCGCATTGCTTTAGATTTCTTGCCATGCCAGGCATCCTCCATTGCATGTGAACGTCTCTTTTCAAGTGGTGGAGAAATTGCTACCAAGCGACGTGCGCAGTTGGGTGCTGAATGGTTTGAGGAATTACAGATCATGAAATTTGCATGGAGGAACAATGTTGAGGATCTCGCCACTTGGAATTCATCTCAGGTAGAGGAGGTGGACAATGGCACGAAGGAGTACGAGGACTTGCTTTCTGCTGATATAGAGCAGGGTGTGCGGGACCAGACCGAGGATGAGATTTGGCCTCTGATTTGATACAGTACGATAGAAATCTACTTTTTGTTATATACTGTGTTGGAATAACCGGTCATGACCAATATATGACCAGTCATGACCAGTTCATGACCGGTCATTCGATGACCAGTTGTGACCAGTGGTGACCGCTTGCGGTCATGGTAGTTGAGAAATCATAACTGATCACATCGGTCCGGTTAGGTTATGAGGCTTCCAGTTGAGAAGTGTGACCGGTTACGGTTGCAGTTACCGGGATTTCGGCTCAAAAACCGGACCGGACCGGACCCTTAAACACTATGTATGGGCCTATATAAGGGCCGCACTTTGCGTACAGTCAAGCCTTAAGCTTGACTTCGTTCCAATTTGATCTTGTCTCGCCTCCTCCCTTGAGCTTGCCGCTCTAAGTCACCACCTCACTTGAACTTGCCGCTTCAAGTCGCCTTTAGCCTTAGTCGCTCAGCAAGGCACTGCTTCGCTCTCACACCTCTCTAAGTCAGCTGTAACGACTTAGCTTTGGGCCTTCACACCAGTCACGTGCTCGCCCTACTCCAAAGATCTTAGCTTCGCTCTTGCATCGACATGACCACCAGAAGTGTCACGCTTAGGACCACGTGCTTGTTGCCTTGCATGTGTTCACTCTCGCCCACACCCAAGTCGCACAAGTCGTGCCCACGGCCCGTCGAGCTGTAACATAAGTCAAGCTTCCCACTAAGCACCAGGAATGCCCCGCCCTGGACAATACAGACTATTGGGAACACCTCAGCGATCTTAACAGAAGACGCGCACACATCACTCAGTGGAGAATCCTCCTTGACGATGCAGTATATCATCACAATGCCACTTGCTTCCTGTCCTGTGCCAAAGGACCATCAGAGCAACATCGCACCCTCTCAATCGAAGTAGAAAACTTTCGATTTATCGAACAAAAGTGGCTAGAAGACTTCACAGCATTTGAAGCAGCCCTCACCATCTTACAGCTATCGCTAGAGCCCTGGAGTCTACTCGACGACTGCGTTTAGGACCCCTCCACGAGATCAGCCTGCCAGAAATCCTCAAAGCCATCCTCTGGACATGAGAAGCCACAGACCAACTTGAAGGTGACGTCAGACGTCACCACCACGAGTGCCCAAGGACCTGTGTCAATGGGCCAAACAGACACCACCGCAATCTTGACCAGGTCGCACAAGAACTAGCCGAAATTGTCACAGAGGTCGACTTTGTCTGCACCATCTTTGTTAACCAAGTGGAACTCCTCCTACAGGAAGAAGGACAGTAAATGTGGCGACCCTTCGAATACAGATCTCAGAAACCAGAGACACACCAGTTGCGCCACAAAAAAACGCAGACTTACCAGACTACATCTGCGGAGGTGCCTACTGGAAAGACACTGACCAAAACCCCAGAAAGTGGTGCTACCACCACACAATCCAAGCACCTGACAGAAGCGAAAAACACTTCCCTATTGAATTCATCAACGACCACTGGTACATCCTCGAGTGGGCAGAAAATCGCTACTGGACAAAGCCAGACAACTGCATCCCCCACGATGATACCACAGGATTAGGGCACCCTGGCAAAGCCCCAGAAAGCATCGACGTAGACCCACCTTCGCCACCACTCGCCCCCTCCACGTCAAAAGGGAAGCAAAAGGAAACAGAACCGCTTGAAGAGTTCCTGAGCACCGGACTTCAGGACGTTGCTACGCTCCAAGGCAGCCATCCCCTCACCCAGGAAACAGCAGCCACACCACAGCTACTTTGCCTAGCACAACAAGCCACTCAGCCTACACCACCGCCACCCATTCTCCAGCAACCTGTACCGCCCCCACCTCCACCACAGCAGGCCAGTATGGCAACAATTTCCGTGCCACAAGGAAACGGCAATGACTCCATGAAGGGGAACGCGCCAGCAATCTTCAATGGAGATCGAAGTAAAAGCGCCAAGTTCCTGAAAGAATTCAAGCTGTACCAAATCCTCAATGGGAAGTCAGACAACGTCACCATCCCCTACAACCGAGTAGCGCTGGCCATTGGATACATCAGAGGCCCCAAGGTAGACGACTGGACTGACGCACAAACTGCACTCCTAGAAGAAAGAACCACCCGAGCAGTCAATCGCATCCAGAAGACAGACGAAGCACTATGGGCTAGCTTTGTCCAAGACTTCACCAATGCCTTCACGGACACGGCCAGGGAACAAAACGCCTTCAACAAGCTGGTCAATCTCAGGATGCAGGAGAATGACGTTGATGGTTTTATCACTACCTTCAACCACCTCGTCCTAGCTGTGGGACGATCCCCTACTGATCTAGGAATGTTGGACCTTTTTAAGAAGGGTCTCCGTTGAGGGATAGCTCTAAAAATACTCAACAAGGAGATCATACCTACGACCCTGGAGGATTGGCAGGAGGCAGCGCGAAAGGAAGTCATTAGGGCGCTCAAATACTTGCTGATCTAGGACCCCCCCCAACCAGCAACGCTTCACCCCTAAACCACAGTTCATCCCTAGAGCACCGGCCCCTACCCAGTGCCCCAGAAATAATGCCCCAGTCCCCATGGACGTAGACGCCGCACGCATGGGAGGGCCACTAACAAATGATGAAAAGAAGAAGCTTATGGACGAGCGAAAATGCTTCTACTGCAAAGAGAAGGGACATCGTGCCGCCCAATGCTTCAAAAAGAAGGGGAGACAAAGCCAGCAAGCCCCCTCCCAACGTGCCACACTCGTAAGAATGACGAGCCAAGAAAGTCTGACCATCGTCCCCGACGACAGTGCCAGCCAAACACCAACAGACGTCATGTCCCAGTTACGCACCATGAGCACAACAAGCGATCAGCAGCCTTTGACCACATTATCCAGGAAGACCTGGATTTTTAAAGCGGCTTGACCTAACAGCCTGGGATCAAGCCTCACGTATTTGTACCATGTATGTCTCAAATCGGAATAGCATCAATGTCAATTTTACATTTTCCACCATACATGGAAAGGCTGCAGAAAGTGCGCTCATAGATAGTGGTGCCACCAACAATTTCATCGACCAGAAAACCGCCCAAAGGCTGCATCTTGTACCCAGACGACTCCCCCAGCCACACCTCCTCTACAACTAGACGGATCCAAAACCGCAGTGGCCGCATCACCACCTACTGTGACCTAACAATCCGACAAGGAAAGAAGAAAGCGTACAGCGCTTCTTCCTCGCTAACCTAGGACGAGATAGAACGATCCTAGGATTCCCCTGGTTCCACGCCTTCAACCCGATATCGACTGGAGCACCAAGACCGTCAAAGGAGGACCAATCTCCCTCACACTGACCAGCAGGAGGGCACCAGAACAGCCCGAAGCCTGTTGCGATACGCCCAACTGCTTGGACACGCCCTCCAAGCTACTTCTCTGGAAGAGGGAGACAATCTGATCCTCCAGATCAACAGAACAAATATCGCCCAAGAATGGGCGATTAAGGAACACCAGGAGCAACCGCCCCCACAGCAGCTGACGTACCCACAGAATACTCTCGACACTGGAGAGTTTTCTCAGAGAAAGAGGCACAGTGATTCCCGCCAAGCAGAGAAGATGACCATGCCATCAGGTTGAAGCCCAACGCCCCCGCCACCTAGACTGCAAAGTCTATCCACTCAACCCCAAAGAAATGATTGCCGCCGACGCCTGGCTCAAAGAACAGCTCACAAAGGATACATCGAGCTGTCGAGCTCCCCCTACGCTGCCCCCTTCTTCTTCATTAAAAGAAGGATGGATCCCTCGCCCGGTCCAGGACTACCGCACACTGAATAGCTGGACGATACGAGACGTCTACCCCCTCCCTGACATTAGCATCCTGACCAGAGACCTTGAAGGACATGCGCTATTTACCAAGTTCGATATCCGATGGGGATATCACAACGTCAGAATAAAGGATGGTGATCAATGGAAGGCAGCCTTCAAAATGCCACAAGGCTGTTCCAACCACGCGTCATGCTATTTGGACAGTGCAACGCGCCTAGCACCTTCCAACGAGTCATGGATCGACTCCTGCGCCGCTAAACTCAAATACCAAGGATGATCTTCGTATACATGGACGACATCCTCGTTGCCACACCCTTAGACCATGCATTACACTGACGGTGGTCCATGAGCTGCTAGACATCTTAGAAGCAGCATCATTCTTCCTAAAGCCCCAGAAGTGCCAATTTGAACAGCGAGAGTCAATACCTGGGACTGGTTATTGATGGGGACTCGCTGCGCATCGAGTCCAGCAAACTGAAAGGCATTAAGGATGGCCACGAGTACTCACCAGTGTCAAGCAGCTGCGATCGACACTTGGTGTTAGGATATCAACGCCCCTTCATACCAGGATTCGCTGAGATCGCCCGCCCCCTAACCAACCTCCTAAAGAAAGGAGTTCCCTTCATCTGGACAGATGAGTGCACCACCGCGGTCGATCAGCTCATCGAAATCGTCACGAGTGACCCAGTCCTCTGGCACCAAGCCCAGCACGCCCATATGAATTAGAAGTGACGCCTCCCAGAATGCCACAGGTGCCATCCTGTACCACACGACGCCCAAGGACGTCGTCGACCGGTAGGATATGATTCAAAGACATTCACCGCCACTGAATGAAACTACCCCATCTGGGACAGAGAGTTCCTCGCCATTGTCAGAGGTTTAGAACACTGGCATCACCTGCTTATGGGCGCCCAGCACCAGGTCACTGTCATCACTGACCACAAAAACCTCCAGTATTACCGGTCGCCCCAGAAAATCAATCGCCGCATCGCCCGATACATCCTCACGCTTGGGGATTACCATATCACCCTGATACATCGCCCAGGAGCCACAAATAAAGCCGACGCCCTCTCCCACCACCCAGATTTTGACCATGCTGGCCAGGACAATGCCGAAGTCCTTGCCCTACCACCCGCCCTATTTACTAACGCTGCAACAAGTGTCGACCTTGAGGACCGCACCCTCGCCCTCCAGAATGACCATAAAGACACTCTTGCCACCTGGGCCTCCACCTACCCCATTGAGCGCCATCCTGGAGGAGGCTGGTGGCATGCCAACCACCTCGTTGTCATGGCAGACAACAACCTTAGGAGGGGAGTGATCTCTCTATACCATGACTCGCCAACCGCCGGGCACCCTGGAATTTTGAAAACTTGCCTACTCATTGCCAAGGACTACTGGTGGCCCAACATGAAGCAAACTGTCCTCGC